>BGPR01000473.1:308276-343247 GCA_013235015.1 Araneus ventricosus
GCATTTTAAAGGTATTTGTGCAAATTCTATGACATCATGTCCTCTTTTCTCTTGAAAACATCTAACAAATTTCAAAACCAAATTTACGGAATGCATCAGTGAGCGACTTATTTAGTACCGTCTATTCTTGAGCTTCTGCTTTCACGAGCCTTGTCTCTAAATTATTTAATTCGACGTTTGAAAAATTACGAATTGTGGATGACAACGACAGCTATCAATTGGATTCACTATTACAGTTCGGAATAGTTAAATATAAGTAGCATCATTTCACGTGTTTCATCTGTCACATGTTAATGGTATTTGTGCAAATGCTACGACATCATGTCCTCTTGAAAACATCCAACGGATTTCAAAATCAAATTTACGTAGTGCATCAGTGCAGTATTGGTTCAGAAGTGATTTGTATTTCTAAATCTACGTGTGAAACGTTGTGCATAATATATGGGAATTCTCTGCCTCTTTTAACAGTCTTCGAATAGCCTTTAAAACATTGAATTAAAGCAAAAGGTTCAGGATTAAGCAGTCATTTACAATGAGAGTTAAAGAACAGCAAAATATTCATTAGTGTTTGGGAAATAAATAAATGAATTTTTTTTACAATATAAAATCATGGATTGTAATAACGAGATTTAAAAATATACAGAAAGTCATTTGTTCTTATTTTTATTTATTTTCAAATTCGGAGATGATATTTCAGTTTATCAAAATCATATTCGGATAGAATGTCTTGAACGAAATTCTCGAAAAGCCAAATCCAAAGAATATCTAACTCTCCTAATTTAGTGCATTAATTTGTATACTGAGACAAAATGATTTCCAAAAAAATAATTAAAATCAGTCTTTGTATGTCATGCATCATTTTATGTTATCGATATGTCCTGTATTTTACTATTTCATCGATATATCAGCACATCATAATATCAGCACACCGAGAGGTGGTAATTCCATTGAAAATGAACATCATAATATTTTTATAAAGCGAAATATAACATTGAATTTATGGGGTTGATTTTGATTCCGGAAGGTATTTTTCTTGCATTAAAGTAATCATTAATCATTTTTCTGCATCATTTTCTGTTTTGTCAAACAGTCATATACTAATGAAAAAATTACTATGTATTTAAAAAAAAATAAGTTGACTATTAATTTTTTAAAATTATTTCTCATGTATCTTGAGCCATTTATACATTTTTAATCTAATTTTCATTCGCCAGAGACAATTATTCATATATACATCTATATCATTTGTTTCAAAACGTGGTAAAGAAAGGAATAAAATACTGAAATCATCGATTCAGACGATAATTAATCCTACAAATCACGAGATGAATTTTTGTTCTGCTTCCATAAACAACCGTTGCGCCAACATTCCGTAATTATTCCCAAGCAAAATATTACTTAGCTCCAAACTTGAACCCTTATTTTTTCCCCTGCACTTCGAGCAAGTCTTTCGAGAATTAGAAGCAGAAAAACAATCAGCACAGTTTAGCGCAGTTTGCCATTTTTTGCAGTTCTGCAGTGGAATGAAGAACAACTAGAACAGCAGCGAATTAAAACAGATAGCTTCCGCAACAATACTTATTCTCATGAAAAATGAGAATAAGCTGGCTGCTTCCTCGTTTATTTTTTCTGTTCTATTCTCTGTCGACATAATGTTCTGACAAACATTCGCACTTCTGCCCCAAAAGACACAAAATCGGTAATGCAGATTAATGACATTTTAATAATGTCCTCAGTGCTTCGCTGGGGATCGTAAGCGACAATTATCAGGGTTGTCAGAATAATTGCAGCGTGGTCGATGGGACAGGCGATTCACGCAGCAGAACTACAAGTGCACGTTCTGAAAGGCAGCTGAACTTACGCAGCTAAGCTAGAAAAAAACAATGATTTTCATTGGAGGGCTTTCTGAGCTCAGCTGGCGTTTTCAGTCATTGCGTTTACAGAGCTCTCGATTAAAATTATTTATGGGTGACGGGTTCGTGATTTTCGATGAGGTGAGCAATTTTGGAGGAAGAGATTTTCTGTGCAAAGATTGATTTTTGGCTCATCGCGGAGAGTTTTGGCTTTGTTTGACCTGCTGTTACGGATAGTGCAATGCTGGTGATGGTGATGGAATGATAAAACGGTCGGGCTTGTTTGGATGAACGTAAAAATCGTGGATTTAATACGGGAGTCAACCGTGTAATTATTTCCTTCGCGTAAAGTTATTGGCATCCTGAGTGAAACTGCAGAAAAATAAAAGGGGAATGTTTCCATCAGTCAGCTCTTTGTGGGTTGAATATTGTTTCGAATTATGGTTTTAGCTACTTATGTTCTCACCCTCAGCGTTATTGGAATGTTTTCATTAAATTGCGCTTATAGCTTTTTACCTTCTTCATGAAGATTTGTAATTTCACTAGTCCATAATAATTTACATCTAATGTACCGGTTGATCAGATAAGGAGCATAATCGATTCATTCAATGAACACGAACAGTTAGTGATTAAATTATGAATTTAACATAGGGTTTTAGGGAAATCGGATCAGTTTGATAAGAATATCCAAAGATAAACAATAAATTATTCACCTAACTTTGTTAATGTATTTATGATGCAAATAAAACATGTGCGTTGATTGGTTTCCATAATGAGTTCTATTTGAATCTATTCTCTTTATAGTCTCCATAAAGATATCAACTTTTTTTAAAACTAAAAATATTTAGAAAAGCACTATTAAATATCCAGAAATCAACTACATAGGACACAAGAAGGATATGTGGGCAAAGGTTAGAATCTCGTTTCATAAATTGCTCGTAGAAGTATAAAAATTCATATATCTTTGTTTCTTTGTTGTTCTATTTACTTTCTCATTTGTTTTTCTGGTGAGTCTGCTACAACACCTAGCAATCTTTTAGTATATTCTTTTTTCGGTTTCCTCAAGCATTGGTGCTGGTAATAGATGGCCACAAGAAACATTTCTACATATCTCGTATGCAGTGTCGATTCTTTTGTTTCTTTCTGTGAGTTGGTTGATATCCCAGCATTTGTTAATCATTTAAATAAAAGCATTTTCATAAATGTGTTCGTTTTCCAATATACAAACTGACGGTTAACTGATTACCATTAAATATTATTTTAATATGATAATATTTCATCTCTTTGTCATCTAAGGCTTGGTTTTCAAAGTATTAGAAACATATCAACAGTTAAAATGGTTTGCCTTTTCAATCCGAAAAATTATATTTGTAGCGGTTACAATCAGCTGCCTTCTCCTTTCTATGGTAGGTGGCGCTACTGGAGCCATCTTTTTCCCATGATGCCTCTCTGTCATTCTAGTCTGTGTACTTGTCTCGTGATGTTGTTCTCTGTCTTGTCTTGTGTCTTGTAACTTTAATGTTCTGTGCTGTGGAACGTAGCATACTAAAAAAATGGTTCCTGAAATTGAATGGATTCTTCAGCAGCACTACACACAAACTTGAGTCTCGTCCCTCTATATATTCGATTTATTTTTATCAACTTGATATAAACACCGCTTTACAACGCTTGGCTCAACTTTTTGAGCCTTATTTACAACACATTTATTGACGATTTCTACAAAAAACAGACATTTTACACAACTATGTACATTGTAAAACATCACGCGCTTTAAATCCTTGACATCGAATTCTTTCTTAAACAGCATTTTCTTCCGCATTGCTAGACAATGTTCGCAAAAGACAAATATGGCGTTGACACTCTATTTGTATTACCATTTTGAAATATAGTGGTGCCAAACGAATTTCTAATTCATTAATTTGTTTCTTAATAATAATCTTGAAATGAATATTTTTATAATTATAGTTTTTTAGTTACAAATATTACACTGCGCTCTTGCGCTTGATAAATATGCACTTAGAAACTTGATATGAACTTCAGATGAACTTGTTAATATGCTTTTAACATCTTAATAATAAATAATCAGTTTTAAAATTTTAGATATACTTGTTTAAATAATGCGAACAGGTAAATGTTGTAATATTTCTAAAAATTTTCAGAAATTTATCGACATTTCTCTCTGCGTTCTAAAAAAGATTCATTAAAATTATATACCCTGTAATATATTTTATGGAGCATCATATTTGCACTAAGTATATATATTTACACTTCTTGAAGTCAGAATAGATTAAATTTTTGAGAAGCTTTTAGAAATGGTGATTCATATCATAACTGCTATGCCAATAATAACATTGTATTTGATTAATATTTGAATGCAACTTGCAATAAAAATAGCGAAATAATAAAGATAAAATTTTCAGAAGTATATACATCATTATGTACAGAATAAATACAGAAACATATTACATTATTTCAAATTAAATCTTTCCTGTAAATAATACTTGATATATACTTGGGTTCGAAATGTAGGCTTCAAACAGTCTGAGAGTGTCACATTTTTGAATTTCGTTTCATGGTTCTTGCACATTGAATTTGTTTACGTAGAGCAATTCTGCAAATAGCGTCTTAATAACTAACTTCTGTATACAGTTTTAGTCTGAAAGTTTCGTTTCAAATACATATTTACGGACAACGCCTGATTTTCCTAGGCTTCTTTCGAAAGATTCAAAATGTAAAAGGTTCTCTTTTTTTAAATTCATTACTTAATTTGGCTAAGAACACCCATTTTGGTCCTGAGAATAACATCAGTAAGACGTATTGTGGTATATTAATGGTGCTTTTTAAATGTCATTCTTTTAGTTAACGTAAACACTTTTAGAGATTATTACTTTATTTATTTAACAAGATGATGAAGATGAGTATTCATGATTGCTTTATAATCAAAGTATTCATTTTTTAAGCAGAAGATACTAATATGAAGTAAGCCGTAATGTTGTACATAATTGATGCTAATAGAAATTTCATTCAGAAACATGTTTGGATTTTCCTTTCAAGAAGACAATGCGTATTTACGAATGGTGACAAATTGGAAATATAAATAATTTTTGTTGTAGAAAATAACGAAGTGTAATAAGACATAATGTGCTATACAGTGATGTTTATAAATATGCCTTTCTTTAACGATTTCGGAGACGCTCATTTTTCATCCCACAGCTCAATTGGAAAGTATCGCTGAATCTAAATCAACTGAATATGTGAATATTTGTTTATTAAGCTGGACAAATATTTATTTCGATGATGTTTCTAAATTCACAAAAGTATAGTACATGTCACTCTAACATGGCTCCAGAAAAAGAAAGATCACAAATTAACACGTAATATAATAAAAGTTTAAGAGCAGAAGGATGTTGAAATTTGTAATTTTTTGTTCAAGAGTGGGCGTTGTATAAAATTTGTCTGCGAGATCTTCAATTTAATTAAGGTGTTTCTTCACTCATTTTACGTTAAATACTTTTACCTAAAAATAGTGCAGAAACACCTGCATTTAGCTAAATGGTTGGGATATAATATCTAAATAAAGATCTTTCCATTTAAGAGGCTGACAGTTTGAGAAAGAACTTTACATGAATTTCGCACTATAGAGCAAAATAATTACAGATCTCTTGGTTAGAAATATTCAATATTATCATAAATTTTTCACAAAGAAGTTTAGAATAAGACAATATAATGGGGAAGAATTTTAAAGGAAGAACATATTTCCTCAAATAAAATACTTTCTCAGTTAATGGCTTACAGTATCCATAACGACATAATAAGAGAAGATGATGTTGTATAGTTTAATATGCAATGCAAAAATATAATAATATGTCTGTATTATTTATTATCTTCATATTTGAGCAGGATTTGACAAAAAAAACTGACTTAGTGTCACAAACAGGAATTTTTATTCCTACATCACGTCAACAAAGATGCATGGCTATAAAACGCATCACGAACAAGAAAGGATGCAATCAAAGAACCGTTACCCGAAAACATTAACAAAATTCTGGAAGAACATAAAGAAAAAGTTTAAAATCAGGCAATTCACAGATGATAAACAGCTTCTGTCAAGAATAATCCTTTTTTTTAAATTTCTATAATCAAATGCTATACAGTACAACCTCGAAAATCCGGACTGGTCGGGGGTTTAGAAGGTCGGATTTCGGAACTTTCCGGATTTTAGATATTTTACTTAAACCAATAGAGATGTCAAAGTTCTGATGTCACCGTGTAGGAAAGTTACGTCACAACTAAGCGCGCATGTGCAAACGTCTTCAGAACGGATCCGGGACTCGCAAGGCAACGGCAAGTGGTTGCCTTGGTAAAGCCTCTGACTTTTGTGCATGCGCAACCAATCGAGACGTATGCTGATCTACACGTTGACGTCAATTCCAAAAACTCCATATGAAAACACGTTTAAAACAATAAAATCATAAAGAGACATTCAAAAAATGATACAAAGACAAAAAAATAGTAATTAAAAATAAAAAAAATATTTAATGAATACAAGATTAATTATCAACATAACTTATTTTTTAGACATGTCTAAAATTGAAAGTTGTTTTATAGATTTCATTTTATGGTTACAATTTTTTTTCTCTTTCTTTGTAAAGCAACAGAAAATCATGCTTGCTCACGATGCTTCTTTCCACCAAACCTTTAATAACACTGTCCATATTTTTAGCAAATCGTCCAGCGCAACTGATTTTTCATCAGTTGAAGCTTCCTCCTGAATATCACTGTCGCATTCATTTTCATTGTAGCCACTTTTTAGAACAGCCATTTTTATTTCGTCGTCAGTCATGTGATTGACAACCGTCAATTCATCGTTGCAACACATGACATCCTCTATGCCATTTTAATCGATTTTAAATCGATAAAATCATCCTGTTTTCGGAGGTTTCCGGATTTTCGAGGTCGGAGTGTATTAATTAACTATTCGCATATCAATATAGATTTTAGGAATCTTATAACTGTTCGATACGGGGTTGGGTGTTATCTTAAATTGACATAATCTTTAAGTCATGCATGCATTTAAGATTTTTATCCACAATGGTTCATTACAAGTGGTTGCATCCGTCAGGGAGCCCTATAAAAGTGCTGAGAAGAGAAATTAAATTACAAAAAATTAAAGAAAAATTGATTCGTACCTTCTTATCCGAAACATCTGAACATAATAATATTTTATGCTAGATTCGTCTCCATTTATAATATTTTTAAAAATTCCTTCTTCATTATAGCAATGATAACGTGTAAAAAGCGTGTAAACGTATAAAAAATGTATTTAATATCTCCTCAACTCGTATGTTTATATGCAATAACTAAAACAGCGAAACGTATTGTTGTTAAATATACTTAAAACAATTTAAAAAATTATTTAAATTAGACACAAAAGTTTCAATTGAAATAAAATATATATCACTGTAAAGCTGATTCTTTGAATTTGAAATCGGTGTAAGAAGAATTTTTGCGCAATAATATTCTCTGAGGTACTTGAGGAAAAACCTTTAAATTTCGAATCATTAAAAAACTTACTACGATTCTGAAACCCTTTCTTAGTGAGCACTTACTACCAAGCAGAACTACTTGCAAAATTTGGTACCTCTTGGTCCAAAGGTCTGCTCTATAGAGAGTTTTGAATGATTTTTGCATCAATCATCACGCATGTTGGAATTTGCAAATGTATGCCAGCCTGTAAACATCATATTGAAATTTATTTTTCAACATTTCCAACTGTGCAAACATTTTCTTCTTCTACTCTTTTCACTACTTTCCGCTTTCAATGCCAATAATACTGATTGCAGAATGCGGTGCAATTTTTATGCACGAGTCTGTAATAGAAAATGAAAAATGTCTATGTGTATAAGGTCTCTGTGAAATTGCATTCATAGAGCTTGTGGATTTTTTGAACTATTGTGTTGACATCTAAGCCTAATTCTTTGACAACTGCTATACTTTCTCTTGGTATACTTCGAATGTAAATGTACGAAAATAAATATAGTTTCGTTCTACCATTGCAGTGTTGGATCAAACATGGATTGTTGTATATAGTTGATATAGAACAGAATACTAGACAAAAGTGCTTCACAACTAATTTAATATGCATATTTTTTATACGTTTCGTGTATATTTTGAAAATAGATATATTTTTAAACTGACAAAAGTGAAGAATAAGACAAAATAAAAGTTACACATTGTTTTAAATCCTACTGAGAATGGTTATATGGATTTGTAGAGAAACAAATACGTCATTACTTATTTGTACACTTTATCACAAATTTAGGAACATCAGAAAGTCAAGATGTTAAAATATTTTCAACTCCGAATACCGAAGATTTATAGAGACAAAAAGACATCTAAAGAATCTCGCACACATATAAAAGTTCTGTCACGTCAAACATTTCCTTTTGTTTGTTGAATTATTCATTGACTTTGAAACAGACAAGCATTTTAAAGAAAAATACTTTTCCTTTGTTTCCACAGCTTCTAGAAGAATGTGTTGGGCAATACGTTAAAATATGTAAATCCTATTGTAAACAACTCCATTGTTAATATTTATATTGTTGTAAAATAAGAAGGAAATCCCATGAAATATTAGTAAGGGGACAGGAATGAAAAAATTATCCCAATATAGATCAAACTAGCTTAAACAAATTAATAAATAGAGCAATCTCTGCTTTAATCAATAAAATTTATTCATATTAATTCATAGTTTATTTGTGGCTCCGGTTTCATTCATGAAAACTATCTTCATTCATGCAGTTTGTTGCAAATAACTTTTTGCTTTCTTGCAGCATTTTAAATTTCTTGTATATTTAGAAAAAATATAGAAATTTTATTGCCACATTAAAAAAAGAAACTTGTTCACTTTCGTTGCTTTAAAATTACAAAAATTAGATGCACGTGAACTAAAACTTTATGTTTCTTTATTTAATTAGTTTCCTATAAGTTGTTAAACATTTACTGGCAACATTGTGTAAAATTATGTACTGACGAAAGGTCTAGAAGTTTCCGCGTGATATTTAAATTTAAGCGCGTGCCTTAATTTTTTGGAAATGTTGTTATTTCATCTTTATCTTCCTACTCTTGTGGCTTTCAAGCTGGATATCTGCGTTTCTTGTATGTTTCTCTTGACTGGCGTTTTGTAAGTAAATCAAATTATTTTCTAAAACGGACTTTTTCTTCGCGACAATACTAGTATTTCTGTGAACAGTAGACCTCGCTCCCTCCCAAATAAAAAAAATCTAAGATTTTCTCTTCATCGCATTTTTTAAAAGCTTAGCAAACGTTATTAATTGTGAAGACAACAATGTTTGTAGAGACACCGGACATCATAATTTGACTCTCCAGAAGTTACACTAGTGTTCAGAAGTTCAGCATAATTCTTACGGTACGACAAATTGGAGTTTAATATGGATAAAATGGTTCGCAATCTGCTGAATTAGCAAAACATCTCTAGCTCTTTTACTTCGCTTATCTTTAAGCGGCATATCGAAATATTTTGATAAAGATGGCACCAAAAACTCACAGAGAAAAATTGAATCCTTAAATTGGTTATTTAAAAAATATCATCGAGAAAAATTCACTATTAAATAAGGCATGAAATTAAAATATTTTTTTAAACTCACTTCGTTCGAACTAAGAAGATGGAACTCAAAATAACTTGGCAATAAATATTACAATTTGGCAAAGAAATATATATATAAGCGAAAAGTTGTCGTTACTATGAAGATCAGAAGATTATAAAGCAGGCGAAATTACCTTGGCGAGAAGCGGCTGATAATTCCATTTAGGCTTAACAATCACAAACGAATTTTTAAAGTTTTTTAAATTGGTTACTGCGCCATATAGGGTAAAAAAGAAATGGTTTAGCTGGTAAATGAGTTTAAATATAAATTTAGAACTAAAAATAGTCAAAGATTTAAAAAATAGGTAATATTTATTTAGCGAAAAGCGGATAATGATACACAGCGATAGCCATAAGCGAACTGTGTTTATTTACAACTCTGATGTCATTATTTTAATTTTTGGTTGACACTCACTCTTTTATTACCAATTAATATAATAATTACATATAATTAAAATAATTATTTTATTACCGAATTAAAATAAATAGAAATAAAACATATACACTGTTTTCTATTGCTTCAACAAATATTTCTCCCAAATTTGAAGGAAATCGAACAACGCATTTGGTCGTAATTGCGTACCAAACACACAGACAGACAAGTACAGAATGCTGGAGTCAAAACGTAGACTTCGTTACGTTCGCTCGGTCAAATAAACTATCTTAACCTTAAGGAATCTAAAAGTTTTAAACTTCACGGAAACCGAGAAAAAACATTTTTGGAATTATATCTGGCTGTCATTTGCCTGTGAACACGATACAGAAAAATGCGGAAAGCCATATATTTTTAATTTGTCATATGGTTTTATTATTAGAATTGTGGGTAAGTAACAAATTTCTGACCAAATCAGTCAACTTGCATACTGTCTGCCGATTTGTCTGTTCGTATATATTTGAAAGTCATAATCCATATACACAGCAAAGTAGATGAATGGATTTGAGTGTAAGAACTTTACAATAATGCTGTATATGTCCAATTTTGGACAAAACACAACAAGGGAAAGAATCTCTCTTTCTTCATCTCTCCATGCACATGTGAATGCGTTAATTCAAAAACAACACAACTTAAATTAATAAACGTTGGTATGTGATCTTGACACCAAAATTCTAAGTCTGTATCAAATTATGGATCCATTCGATCAAAGCGATGAACTACAAGATACCAAGCTGAACGCAAATACTCGATTCTATTCGTGGTATTACGAAGCTAACACAAAACTTGCTTTATACTGGAGAAAGTCGCTGATAGAACACTCCTTCTGATTACTTAATTTAGTATCATATTTTGTATGTAGATTTTAATTTATGTTGAGGATTTTTTTTAAATTTATAATTCCCAAATTAGCTGAAATCAAGACACTCTCAAAATTCCAGAGTAAAATATAGGGATGGCGGTTATTGCGAAAATAACCGGTTTGGGGTTATTCAGGTTTTTTTTACCCCCGGTTAAACCTGGCGGTTATAACCGGTTTTTGAAATAACCGGTTTTCGGGGTTTTTTAAAATAAAAAAACAAATGTCTTTTGTAGACACATTTTTTTATTAATATTCTTTCCATAGGAAATCAATCAATTGTTCAATATTTAACTATTCATAAAGACTCTTTCAGTAATCCGCCAACCAACAGACGCCTTGAGGAAGCGGTTGTCGTTGATTTGACCAAGATGAAGAAATTCAAAGCCTCATAACTTAGTAAATTTTAGTCTAATCGATCCTAAAATCGTGCCTATACTTCAATTCGGCTTTTTAACGGTTATTGGATTTAAAAAATAACTGTTTATAATCAGGACAGAAAAATAACCGAAAAAAACACGGTTTCCGGCTAAAACCCGTAGGTTTTTCCCATCCCTAGTAGAGTAGGGATGGGAGTATTTAAGTTGGGTGAAAAATATCAGAAATCATTCTAATCGCGTTCATGCTTTATAGAGCCCTCATGTTTCAGAATTTTTAATATTTGTAATTGAAATTGTTACGAAAATCACCTTGACAAACGTATTTTGTTTAAATATAGATTAAATATTTTAAGTGGAATTTCTTTTTAGTTACAATTAACCGACTCTTAATATCTGTATTTATTTTCAAACTTGACGATCACTATAAAATTTCTCACTTCAAAATGAGGTTGGGATTATTTTTTTACCTCAAAAAGTATCATGAGTAGAGGAAAAACTTGAAGGAACCTTGTTCTAGGACATGTTCTTCTGCATTCCTGGTAGGCATAATATTTGATGGTAGACGAGGAGAAATGTCTACAGCTGCAAATAATTCCGGGGGAGGGGTAAAAAATTTGTTATGCCATTTTTGATACCAACTTTATTGCCATTCATCTTCATATATGCCTTATTGCTTGTTTTAGAAAAAGATCCCCGTCGTCAAGCCGGAAGGCAATGGTAGATTCCTTTAGTCCGGAGATACAAGGGAAAGAACATTTCGCCCTCTATTTTCATAACGATTAGAGCTGCAAGAATGAAAGACGGTGGATGAGACTGCAAATGACGAGAGCTTTCCAACAAGGGGTAACATGTATAGGTTGAAAGATATTTTAAGTTGGGGGAGAGGAGGGAAGAAAGGAAAAATCACTTTTTAGCTCATAACTTCTAAGCAATTGCAGCTATCGAAAAAGGTTAAATGCAAAAATTGTTCGTTATGATAAGGCAATAATTCACCAAATTTAAATTTTCTTTCTATTTTCAATTCTAAAGGATTTATTGGAAAATGAAAATTTCCATCCCCCACCATTTCCACCCCCTTTGAGCTGGATAGCCCATCTACAAACTGGACCGAGATTTTCACTATCCTTACAACATATCCAACACTGGTTAAAATTAAATCAAAATTACTTCATTTATCGTGTTCACAAGATAACATGGGAAAAAGCGTTATATATATATATATTCACCGATCACGATCATGACCACCCTTCGTTCGAAAATTATATATATATATATATAAAATTTTGGAATGAAGGGTGGTTTTGGGTTCTAGGGGTCATGATCCGTGAAGATCTACAGAAATCGTCTGGAAGTCGCATCATGAGAACCATTGCTATAGGTAGACTTCCAATAAGGAATCTACCTAATAAGTAATAGTGAAAGATCCTCAACGCTCGCAACATGAAATTCAAAC
Source organism: Araneus ventricosus (assembly GCA_013235015.1). Classification (NCBI taxonomy): domain Eukaryota; kingdom Metazoa; phylum Arthropoda; class Arachnida; order Araneae; family Araneidae; genus Araneus; species Araneus ventricosus. The sequence goes on from BGPR01000473.1 coordinate 320,921, forward strand.
CATATTGACCTGGAGTCATAAATTAAGTAATTTCTTGCAGTAAATTTTCTTACATTTTCCTTTCAAAAGTAAAGAATAAAATTTTGCAGATAGAATCAGTTGAGTCTTTTCAGATACATGCTTTCTTAGATAGTGAGATATTTACATCCTGTAAGAAAAGAGCAATAATTAGCAAATGTTATTTAAATTGTTTTCTAACGTACTCTATACTTTATTTGAATGTAAAACCGTTATAAATTTTAAGTCCGTTGTTTATTAAAAAATATGAAAACAACGTAAATTGTTATTGACTGAAGCAAATTCCAGGTTTTTAATTGTCAAGATGAATTTTGGTGACTAAATTTAGACATGAAGTGGTTTTCAATATTATTCACATTCATCGGCTGATATAAATCTCTACTATTGATAGAAATCTATGACAGAGTGACAATCATCAATTTAAAGTTTATATCTGTAAGTTACTCTACATCTAACAGTTTTAAAAATAACCCCATTTCCAATTCTGCATTTCTTTTAAAGCAATATGTCAACGGAGATTTCCATAAATAACAACTTTCATGAGCACATTATTTATATCTATTTTCTGCTAACTACAAAATTCTTACTCTTTCTCACTGTGCCGTATGTTAAAATGCCAAATTAAACCAACTATAAATGTAAGTGGGTCTCCACCATTTTTCCCTAAGAATCCACGTGGGATTTACTACATTGATCTCCTAGCTTAAAGCCACTACAATTCCTTTATTTGATGCCCACTCATTTTTGTAAAACCCACCATTTACCCAAAATTAACATCGTTCATGCTACAAATTTTTGATATACTATTTGATACTAACTCTGCTGAACCATTTTTTCACTGTACTGTGCGTTAAAATTCCAAACTAAATCAATTATAATTAAAAGCACGTCTCCACTACTTTTGCTTAAGGATTCACTTGTCATTTTCTTCATTGATCCTCTATAGCAAGGATTCCCAACCTTATTCCTTCGCGTACCCCTCGACTATTCTTTATGTTTTTGCGTACCCTCCGAGCAATAGCAAGTATTTACTTGGTAAAAATTATTCTCCAACTTTTGTAATCCTTAATGTTTTCTTGTTTCCGCCCAGTGGCGAATCCAGGGGAGGGGCTATCGGGCTGCAGCCCCCCAGAGCTAAACCAAAATTCTTGATTTAATTTAAAATCACTACAACTGCTTGATCTTAATTTTCATCTTAAAAGAATAGAAATAAAATCGTGACATTGCTTTCTGACTTGACAGGCTCAAAAATTTTCCAACTTTTCTAGTCATTCCACTTGCCCTTGTAGCGTTGGCGCGGTCGAAAACATTTTTTGGTCAGCTATTTCATTGTATTTTTTATTAAATTATCTAAAGTATTGTAGTGTTCTTTATTATTCTTATTGTCAGGAGAGGAAAGCCTGTAAAGTTAAAGTGTTTTGGTTTATATAAGCCATGAGGTTTGACAATCGTCACTATACGATACAAAATATTTATGACCTCAGCCCCCCCCCCAGATCCGAATCCTGGATTCGCCACTGTTTTCGCCATTAACAAATTTGATTTCGCGTACCCCCAAATGGTCCTGCACGTACTCTCAGGGGTACGCGTACCACAGGTTTGGAACCTCTGCTCTATAGTCACTACGAAAATCCTAATAGTCACTACAGTTCTTTATATGATGTCCTCTAATTGATTTGTGTCGATGCGACTAATGAAATACCCAAGGCGGTATCACGTTAGTAAAAGCGTTTAAAAAATTCTCACAATTTCTTTAAAAAAATAATCCATACTCAAATATTTTTTTAATGACACATAATTGTGCCACCATAAAGACAGTTCGCAAAATTTCTGTTTAATAGTTTAATTTAATCCGTACGTAAAAATACATAACTTAAAAGTACCTTTGAACTATCTTTAATCAAACATTCAAAATATCTTTGTGATGAAGATGTCTCATAATTAATGAACAAAATTAAAAGATACTATGATATACAAGCAGGAAAATCTTACGTGTTCGGGATTAATATTTAAAATGCATTTGTTGAATTAAAAAGTTGAATTATATAATTCATTCGTCAATAAGTGAAAGTTAATTGCATTTCTAACTCAGTGATATTAAAACTTCACTCAGAATAGTCAAAATAGATTATTCCTTGCAAGTGGTTTTTATTCTAAGAAACATTATGCAAAATGAAAGGAGAGATTTTGAACAATTCAGTCATGTGACTACTTTCCAGCGATGTAACAATTTTTAATGTTGCTGCTATGGACGAGTTTTCTGGTTTGTTTACTTACATTTAAAAGCTTGACTTTATCTGCTTGAAATTTGAGGTAAATAAACAAAGTAGAAAACTCGTCCATAGAAATGAAAACGAAACATTTAATTTAATATATTTTTATTGCAGTAATAATTAAGCTTTTAGTATGCACTTATAATACAAAAAAAATATCCCATCTACGATTTGCCAAATATCTCGTTTCGACAAAAGTTCATCTCTTTACTTTAAATTATCAACAATCTTCAAATAATCCGTCTTTATTCTGTTAGAATATTGGTGTACTGAACTGGAATACTTAATAAATATTCAAACCTCAGATCTAAAACTTAAATTACTTTCGTTTCTTTTTGGGATAGTGTTTCCTTATAAATATAAGATCCACCTACTAATATCTATCTGTTATAGGATCTCGAAGATAAAAACCGCACATAAGATATTAAAAAAAACAGGACACGAGTTTCGGAAATCGAAGCCAAGAGGTAATAAAATAAACAAAAAATAAATCAGATAATATTTGTTTTTAAAATATTGCGTTACCTTATCAAAACAACTACCAAGTCGGCGGTTAATAGATCAAATAAATTACCGAAAAGTTATTTATGGGCAAGAAAAAATAGGATCTATCTTATAACTCTTGCTTTACTGGATGGCTAAACATAAAGTAAATCACTCACCATTTTCACTTTACTGAGAAGAAATCCACTTTCGTAGGATGTCAAAAATAAAATCTATTACTTTTAACGGAAATCGAAGAGATTGTTTCTGGTTTGCTTGATAACGGTAATCCCTTACTTCCCTTCTCTCCCACTTCTCCTTTTTTCTTATCTTGACGTTTTCTTTCCTATATTTCCTTTTTCTTCTCTCCTGGAGAGGAAAAGACTATCATTCTTGTAAAAGTCCGAAAGTGCCCTGTTCAAACACATAAAGTCACTGGCTCCAACGAGAATCTATGTAGTAGAATCCGGAATGAGGCGACTTGGTTGGGCACAGGTATTGAAATGAATTTCCCTGGTTAAAAATGTATTTGTCCAGTGGTGGTCAGTGGGGAATGTTCTTCTTCGATAGGTGATGTCGAAGTGAGATTCTTTCTGTGGATGGAATGTCAGTTCAAAGCTTTATTGTAAGACTCCATCAAAAGGCAGGATGTGTATTTATTTATTTTTTGAGTTTGGACGAAATATTTTTGAATAGATTTTCTTATAGCTCCTTATCCTTACTTACTATATGTGTTTCACGAAATTTGCTAAGATGGTGAATGACAAAAAAATTCGAGGTGAAGTTTCATGGATGCAATACCAGTTGTAAATATTGCTGTAAGATTTCGTCCAAAGCCAGAATGTTAATCTTCTTGGAGTTCGACTAACATGTTTTGTAATCAATTATAAAATATCATAATTGATTCAGTTATAGTTATTGAAATATTAATAATTATAATTGATTAAGTCAGTAAAGATGATTGATCTTAACGTTACAAATCCCAGCAATGCAAAATGTTGGAGTTTGGTTAAAACTGTTTCTTCATTCCTACGTTTAAGGTAATGACTGAGTTAAAAATTTAATTTTTAGTCTTCATTATCGGTTATTTAAAGGTATGCAGCTCTTTAATTTCTTTTAAAGAAATACTTAAAGGGTTGCTGTAACTTAAATGCTTTGAGTTCTATTTTGAAATGACAATTTTTCGAAATTGCCAGTGTTTTTTAACTTTTAAGATCTGATTAGATTTCAAAATTTCTAGATTAATCAAATATCAGTGTAGTATCTAAAACCAAGACATTTTTAAGACAAATAAAACATTTCCCCAAATCATTAGACTCTTTTAGGTTCACATCGAAACACTAAATATTTTTTCTAAAATAAAATTTCATGAATTTCAGAAGTCTGGATAAAAATGATCGGGAAAAAATTGAAAAAGTTCTCTATTCAAAACACCTAAACACTTGAGAAATTTCTAATTTTTAGCCAAGAATGAAAATGCATATTTCATAATTTTTTAATCAATTTAAAATGTGTACAAATATCCACGGATATTTTTGTATCAAACAAACTTTGCCATTACATATTTGCGAAAGTTAGGAGTCAGTAGCAATTTTCTATTCATTTTCCTCCCCTTACCAATTAACTCTCTGCAATTTGTCTTTTCGATTGAAGCCAGCATTCCTTTTGCATTACTGGTATCAATGCAAGATCTTTTCATCTGTTTCCTGTTTCCAGACTAATTTGCTCTTATCTTAGTTATAATTTTATTAAGAGTAGCTAATATGTGAAAGTGCAGCGGGAAAGTGCTTGGCACAGTTCCAAGGTTATCTGAGCTGATCATGGGGACGTAATACATCTCCTCGAATCTTAAAAGTCATCTAAAATAAGAGTTCGTCGCGAAGTTTGAATCATGGACTGGAATTAGAAGTCACTGCTTCGTCAATTCGTCAAAGGATTTGCAGTCTTTGTAGATTAAAAGTGATATCTTTAAGAGATTTGCTCTTGGAAGTTTGGGTACTTTCGTGAACATTTGGAATTTGTTGGAGTATACTGTAAGGAAAGGCGGAATCGTACGGAAAAACATTTTGCCAACAGCTAACTCACAAAGTGGTTTCCAAACATTTTTGATTACTGGCGCCCCTGATAAATCCACATTTTTCCAAGGTGCTCCATGAAAAACTCTAACAAGTGCTTTCTGCAAAATATTCAATAATTTTTGTATAGATTAGATAAGTAAATAAAACATCTTTTAGGTCACATTAAAGTTATTAAACAAATTTTAATAAATATGACAATTATTGTACACATCTTCTCAATTCGTGAAATTGAGATGGGAACAGGTAACCTCCATAATTGATTTTTTTCGTGATAGCGCAATCTTTGGCAACTATTGAACTAACTTATTAATTAGTTCATGCTGCATTTTAAGAATATAAGCTACTAAAATTCAAATGCGACATGTTTTATGAGTATACATGCTGATTTACTCGGCTTGGCTCGGAATTCAAATATTTTCATGTAATGTAATAATTACTTTTAAATAAAGTATCAAAATACACATAACGCAAAATATTATTTTAAATCAGAAAATTTTTCTAAGAACGCCCATGAGCAACAAAGCACTTTTCACCAGGAAGCAAACTGAAGTTTTAGTTTAGCTTAGTTATATTATCGTCCCGTTCTGACGCAACACGAGGGCTATTTTAGGACGGACCTCGTCATTTTGAACTGCGGTTCAGATGACGCGGTGAACACCTGGGCTGCCGCCTCTCTCCCCAAACTTCCGCACCACACCAGCGGGAGAATGTTTAGCCCCCTTACGTATAATCTAACGTGCAAGAGACCCACATACACGGAGGATTTTCAGTGGAATCAGGTTTAGAACTGGGACCCGAATCCGGGACCTTACTACTAATTTACCGCGGCCTAAAGCAAACTGAAGGAGAATATTTCTCGGGCTAAAAGCTGATGGGATATTTGTTCAAAAACAGCAAGACCAACTCAAAGTGTGTCTTAACAGATTTATTATTTCGAAAATTAATAAATTCTCTAAATAATTACCACGTAGCTTTCAGTAAAATCTCTCTTATGCTGAATAATATTTATGAAGAAAATATGAAGAATATCTGTTGAGTAATTCGGATTTAAATGCGTCAGATAGTAGATTTCCCTCTTGATTTCAGTTAAATATTCCTGGATAATTTATGATAATTTTTTCAAGAAACTTCTAGAAAAAAATATCAGTTTATCAAATTAAAATATCGCTCTTTCTTACATAGAATGTCTTCTAAACTCTTCGAATATTTATCTTTTTTGAAAAAGGAAAGTATCAATTGGAGGGTCCACCCTCTGTCCTATAGACTCGCTTTCGGTGTCATACCAATCGAGCTAGAGGAGATTGACGTTGGTATTGTATGTTCTCGGATTCCCAAACACTCAGCGCTTTTGCGCATGCGCCAGATGGAGTTATTTTCACCAAGATAGGGGGAAAGTGAAAAATGGAGGGGGGATGTTTACATTTTACTTAGCGTGACCTAACAAAGAACGCCGTTACTCATTGCCTGTCACCCATTTCCGAAATAAAATTTTCCAAAAGTGCTAGTCTCGAGATATTGAAACGATCTGAAGGCGTTTCTACTTTTTGTTCAACCCCAAATACAGGCTTATCATCGAGTTTTAGATTTTTGTAGCGTACCTACTGTTTTTGCGTTTCTCTTTTGTTTATATAGATGGTTCAAAGCATTTTTTAACCAAATGTGAAAAAAGCGTATTAAGTTGTTTGGATTTCTTTAAGCGTACATGCTTTTAACTTTCATTATATTATTAATTAGTCTTCTATGTGCGTCAGCAGAAGAGCTTGAATTGCACATGCGCAGTGGAAACATAGTTTATAATTAATAAAAACTAAGCCATTGACCCCCAATCTTGGCACCCATTTTGGTGACTTGGGCGGCAAAATGTATCTCAAAAGTACTAGAATTTTCCCGATACATCTATTAGAAGCCGAGATCCGAATTTCTCCAGATGATTCCATGTGACGTCACTGCCTTCCGGCGAGACTATAAATAGCGCCTTGCTCGGAACACGGGTGTGTATTGAATCTGCTTTGGACTTTTAACTTGTTGATCCACTGGGATCGTCTTTGGGGTTGTATCCGTAGTGCAAGCTAGTAAGCTGATAGAAGCTGTACGGTACTGAAAGTGCTGTTACTGTTAATTAGTGATTTGCAGTTAGTTTGTGTTGCAAATTTGTGCAAGTGCGGTTTTTCCTGTTACGTGTGCTTCGTGTTTTCCGGAGAGTTCGTGAATAAAGCATCTTTCTCTGTTATCCTGCTTCTCGGGCTGTTTTCACAGTACACACACACAGGACGAGTTTTGTAAAAATATGTCGACTTGTGACCTCTAAGTTTAAATTCCATTACGAGCAAAAACTTTATAACAGCATTCCAAACAATAAATAAACATGTAAATTTGAACTAAGAAAATAATGTCTAGATAATGAGGATAATATCAGAATTTCAATTGCGATTGTAGCACTGATGCTAAATAATGTTATAAATAATTATGAAATTATTAATATACAAGATAAAAATGAACAGGATTCGTAAATGTTAATTTCGATATGTTTGAGAGATTCAAATTGCATAGTTTGAAACAGTACCTTTCAGTGTAATACTTGGCTAAACAAATTTAGTTTTAGAAGTCTGTTTACATTTTTCGAACACATCTCAATTTTGCTACTGCTGTTGATGATGATAACAGTAGTTATCATCATCAACATTTAATTATTAACATTAATTAACATTATTATTAATTATTAACATTTAATTCAACATTATATTAGAGTATTACGTTTAGATAACTAAGATAAGCGTACCAAACAATAAACAGGATTCATGGAAAAAAACCTTTGAAATGCGCAACAGATTTAATTTTTATAGTTTCAAGCAATAATATTTAATTATTGAATTTGATGAGAAAAACTTAGTTTAGAGTCAGGCCCATTTATATTCTGTGAATATACGAAAACGCTTTCTCTTAAAATTCACCGACCTCATTTGTATGCAAAGTTTTATATGCCCGAGAAAATAGGGCAGTTTGAATAATTCATATATTTTCACGCTACCTTCCACGAGCAAATGAAAAAAAATTCTTTTTCCCTAACTGTTTTGTTTAACTGTCTGAAAAAACACAAAACTATTCATACCTAAAATATTATAATGCGTATTTCAGCATTTTCATTATATATTCATCCTTTGACATCTCCCTTAGTTTAAACGAACGTTTGTCCCTCGAAAAAATATGCAAAAAGCGAGGGAAAAAAACACAAACTCAACCATTTTTTATACGATTTACACGCACGGTTCGATTTGTATATGTAAAGATAACAAATCCCTTTGAAAACGAATTTAAAATTTTTGCTATCTTTTTTATCGCACTACCCCACGTGGCATTTCTGCGCTTTTTCTATCATTGAATAACGCGATTCAGCATTTTTGAGTTTTGATCCAAGAATTTCAGATTATAGGATATTTCAAGGCGAATATTCCGAATGTGTTTATGCCGCCAGCACTGTCTGAGAAACGTGTTAAATTCAATTTAAACATTTCCCCACCTTGTTTGAATATTATGAATTGCATGAGAAATATGCTTTTCTTTTTCTACGGGAGAGAACGTCAGTTGAAGGCAGCGAGAGATTGTCTAGACGAATTGATATCTCACCAATTTGCTTTAATCCTGTGAGGGAAAACGCTTTTTAGGGTGAAATGCGAATAGACTGGATAAAACTGAAGAACACCCCGTGAAATATGCAAATTGTGTTCAGTGAGTGAAGCTCTATTGAATCATGTCCTTGCCATCAAATCCACAGTGGATAAAATCACATCAAATGGACCAGAAAAAAAATTGGATTTTTTTTGTGCATTTTTGGAAAATTTTGAATTTAATTTTAAAATTCCAAAGTTTGAAAACAATAAGTATTATATATATATAGAGGGAGAGAGTATAAATCGTAAAATGAAAGAGTATAAAACGCAATAAAAACACAATAATTTTTAAAAACACAATAATATTTATATATATATTTCCGTCTGTTACTATTCTCATTTTTATCTTTACTCGGATATACTTTCAATTCGTTTTTTCATATCTTTTCGAATTTGATATGAAACTTTATTTTGTTTTATTTTATTGTTTTTCTATTATGTTTTGCCTCTTTTATATATATATATATATATGATATTTTAATTTCTTAACTTGCTGTAATTATTTTAAACGATACCTCATTTACCTCATTTTTAAGTACTTCTACTTTCATCGTAATAAGCGTACTTTCACTTCCACTTCGAGTCACGGGTCTTTCGGGAAAAATCCCCTTCTTCTACTACATAACCTTTCTGCGCATTGTTAACTGCCCTTTTTTGCTCTGACTTGAACTGCCAAGCGACACACGGCCGGTTTTGTTCGTCAGTATGATCATGGCGAGGACTTGTAAAAATGATCCATGATAAAATCATTTAAACAACTTTATGGTACTTGAATAAAGAAGAGATTCCGTTAATCTTCTGTGAAAAATTCTTGCAATGCCTCTACAAACACACAAACTCTGAAGAACTTCTCATATATATATAACCTGGCTAAGCTTGTCCACAGCCAAGCTACTCATTTATTTTTTGAAAACTCCAAATATCTGGATTACTTTTTTCCAATAGTTTTGATTGCAACAGAGTTCATTTACATGCTAACTTTTACGTGTTTAAACTTACATTTTGCTCTTAGTATCCATAGTACGTTCAGTTTTTTAGATTTTATTTTAGATTTGGTTATTTTGCTTAATTAATAAATCCTTAGTTTTTCAATTGCGTTTTGATATGCCTTGTTTACTTTGTTTCATATGTTCATTTATCGCAACTTATATTTTGGTTTATATTACTATATATACATTTTTTAATTTGCGTTAGTGTATAGGGGAAGGGGTGTAAAACTGGATACCTAAGGTTTGAATGCCTGTTGGAGCTGAATTATTCGACGTACAGCTTGTCAAATTTTACTGAAATAAATATAAATTTATAATAGTACAGTATATCTTTCAGGAAAAGTCATAGTTTTACTAGCTTTTTAACTAATGATGTTTCTATAGAAAAAGTCAAAGTATCCTGTATTACCCCATTCCACCCTATATATATTTTTTACTTTTTATTCGTGCTGCAGCACAGAAATAGCTAATGAAAATTAAATTTAATCGAAACTGTTTAGTGAATCAAAGATTAATTTTCCCATAAAACTGGAACTTGAAGATCGTTTGCCTCTATTTTAATCAATTTCCAGTGATTTACAACTACTTTGAAAATGTGATAGAGCATTTCACCTGAATGCACATTGTCTTGCAGTTTGACAACCCAATGTAAAATGGGTAGTGAATAAGACGACATGGCATGTGTGATGTGAACTTATTCTGTTATCAAATTACTCTATACGCTCAGCTATCCTTCGTAATTAAAAAAATAATTTACCATAATAAAGTGGTGAATAATTTATTTTGCTAAGGCATTTCAAGCGGCCGTTTGCTTCAGTCAACAATTTTTTTTATAACTACCAGTTTTAAATCTTTCATTTTAGGCCTAACTTTTCACATGAGTACAATAATTTTTAAGGAACAGTATAATAAGTTTGAATAATTTTTGAAAGAATTAAGACTACTTTTTACGTCATTCTTTCATTTTATTTTAAAAGTGTTGAATTAATGCTGTACATTGTGCATGTCTATATGTTTCCTGTAATTATTTTAGACATCACATAATTTATCCTAAAATGTGAGAAATATTTTCTTTTTGTTTTAGACTTCATATTTCTGTAATAAATATATAGTAAAACGCCCAGTATTTAACAAACATTTTTAAAGTACTGGCCTGTATTATTAGGTCAGGAACTCTAAATAAAGGAGTTAGTTTAGTTACATTAACATCCCGTTTTGAAGCAACACGTGGTCTACTTTGGGAAGAACCTCGTTCTTTTGAACCTCGGTCTCTAAATAAAAGGGAAATTTGGATATTAAAAATTGTTTTAATGGTATGTGTGGGATAAGAAGAGAGCATTTATAAAAATTCGGCTTATCCGGTTTTTTCGTTATCCGGCCTTCACTTCCACCCCATTAGGCTGATTAGTTGGGAGTTTATTGCTTTTCGATAGGTTATTTCATATGTGGTATTTACATTAAAGTATATTTATATAGAATTATACATTTTAGATCAATTCAAGGTTTGATAATTGCGAATTTATATATTTAAATCTCAAGTTTATTAAAAGAAATGAAAAACTGTGTTTTGTTTTAACTCATGACCTTAAAATGAGGAAGGAACGGATTAGTTAAGGAATTAAAAAAGATTTAAATATGTTTTCGAATTTTTAAATTTTAAAATATTCCAAAGGTTTTTTCTTATCTTTCTCTGTTTCAGTGTTTGTTATTTCCCAGAAATTTGAATATAATCAGTATACATATAGAAACAAGTCCGTTTTCAGAACCTTAAATTCGAAGAAAGTAAACTACACAAATAATAGAGGAATGCTTATCAATTATAAAGGGAACAATACGAACCAGCACAGCAAAAATTTGTCTACGGAGCAATATGCTGCTAAGCAATAATAATTTTAATGAGAAGATTGCTTTTTAAGCGTTTAGGGTTCATCTTTCACCAGTACCAATTAATGTATAGGTTTTAGGAGATGGAAATTAAAAATACATTCTTCATGACTTGATTCTGTGATAAATTTTATATCATTATTTTAATAAATCATGTTTTTAAACCGCATTAACTCGAAAATTTATTCTTTTCTTCCCGGACCGATCTCATTTTCTACGCTCATTAAAATTTCTTGTCAGTTGTTTTTTATTTTTTTTCCTTGCAGAAAAAGAAATGACACAAAAAATAGATTTCACATCGAAAGATTCCCATCAAACCAACATATAATTTGAAGAAACATTTCTAAAGCATTCTTAAAACATTTGAACTGTTGTCACATGTCTTCTGTTCAAAAAATACTTTCTCTGACGTGTGTCAGCACCACTTCCAAAGTCGTGCTTTCTCCTTCTTGGCATCATACATCGAAAAAAAACCATCGCCAGAAGATATGTTAATTCTCTGTGAATGTTAAAGCTCAGGCAATTCTTCATCTTGTGGCTCTTCAGGAAAAATACGATCTTTCAACGCTATCAATAAAAATGGAAATATGATTTTTTTGACATTCTTAATTTAGAATTCAGTTACTAGTTCGCAGAGTAAAAATATTTGTATAGTCACATACTAATCTTACAAGAAAAATTTTAAAAAAACTTCATAAATATGAGAACTTCTTACATAATAGCTATAGACCAGCAGGCAAGCAAACATAATTTAAAAAATTATATTTTTTGACTCAGGGAGATCTAAAACATAGAAATACGTTAAAATCTCGAAATTGCATCTTTTTACGATTACAAAGCTTTCTCTACATATACATCGTATAGGAAACAATAAAAAAGTAAGAGGATATCGGCAGCCAATGGGCAAACGCTCTTAAAGTTTGCCATGAAACTGAAGTCGTTCTTCTTCTTCTTCCTCTTCTTTTTTTTCTTGGATGCAACTGGTTTCTATTTCCCAATTTTGTGTTTGCTGAAATGAAAGTAATCGCTTGAATATAATCGGATTGTTTCTTAAAGTTTGTAATAATGAATATCTGTTCAATAAAGTTAAAAGTAAAGGTGGACTACTCTCGACAATTCCCTTAATTTTCGATTATTCAAATGTTTTAGTATAGTCTCCCAATGTTAAATTTCCGATAAATAATGGCAAGAAAGGGTATGTTCTTTCAGATATTTTTTTCTTCCAAAAAAACATAAGAGTATATGAAGATCAATTTGAAATCGAAGCAAAAAACGTATTCCTAATAAAAAAAATGCACAGTAAGCAAACGTAACCACAAAACATCTGGTGCGCACAAAAGCAGCAGTTTCCAGGAGTACGATGGCGATTAAACAAAGATTCATTAACAAACTGAAAAACACGCATTAGACAAAATCAAAACAACGCTATAAACACAAATAAGAACAGAATCTGACAGAGGACTTTCTCAAGGATCACCTCCTGCAGGGAACTGAATTTCACAAAATTTGAGGCAATTTTCTGTAGAGAAACAGACATTAAGTCAAATTGTTGTCTCTCCGGATTTCACTTTCCGGTAAATGTGGAAAAATATCAATTACATGCCGAAAGCAATTGACATTTTTATCCAGAGCTTTAAGCCCCAATTTTATATGCAAGGGTGTTAAGGGGACTTATTTTGGATCCACTAAGTATTACCGAATCATATTTTTGATATTAACTTTTCATTTACCATTCGTTTTTCTTTAGACGTCTTTCTGTCCTTATCCAATGTAGGTTTTTAGATCTACTATCCCACTCACATTGGAAACTGGGCGTTTTTGTATTTCCACCTTGCTGTCCTAATAACACAAAAATTTTAAAATTCCCACAGATTTGCCCTTTAAATTCTTGATATTTTATTTTAACGAGAAGAAAGTTAAGGTTTCCGTATGATACTTTTAAAAATCACTGGATGAATTATAGGAATTGAAACAAGAATGTTATCATTACGCAGTAAGACACCTTTTAATCTTTTCTTACTCGAATCAATAGTTTCCACTGAGATGGATCATGACTAGAGGTGGCAGATAAATTAACTATAAGTCTAGAAGAGAATCCGGCACATATACTTTCTCAAGCTTCACCGCCTGATTCGGATTCTAAATTTCACAAAATTTGGGATAATTTTCTGTAGAGAAACCGAGATTAAGTCAATTGTTGTTTCTCTGTGAACCAAATTATCGCAAATCGAAGGAAAAAGAAAAACTATTATCAGAAACTGAAATTATGCCTTTTGAACAAAAACGAAAAAAAAAATATTATTTTCTGCCCCGGAAAAAATGAAAGGGAACACTACGTTAGTCCTAACCCCCAGTTTATATTGTTGTTTTGACTTTGTCTTATGTGTGTCTTTCAGCTTGTTAGTTAATCTCTGTATTTCTAATAATATATCTACTGTTGCTTTTCATATGGATGTTATGAATTTTTTATTTTAGAATAATTGATTCATGTTCCCATCTATGATATGTTCATTTGATACCTTATTTGCATTTTTGGTGAAATATGGGATCTTCATTTGTTTCAAAATTAGATCGTTTGAGATGCATAAGTCAAAAATATGAATGATTTGTAATTTCGGAGATCGATATCTGTAGTTAATTTCTTTTAGCGTGTAGCAAAACTCATGAAAAACCCAAGTGTACTCATTTCTTCTATAGGAAAAAAAACCCGCTTGAACTTCGACTGCAGAGACGGATGAAAATAGGGAGAATTTATATCCATATAGAAGAATTATTTTATGAGTTTTTTATATCAGAAAATCACCAAAATATCTAAAAATAAAAAATATACATGTCTTCTATTTTTAAAATTTAGATGAATAACGTCTTTAGAAACTCACGTTTATATTAATTTTAAGTTTAATATGTGGTAACTTCAATAAAATTAAGAAAAATTTGCATAAAAAATTATCTATAAATAACGTTTATATTTCATAGTTTCAAGTTATTTCTGCACAAGGATAACATGCAAAGTAATTGCTCCCTACACATTTATAAAATCACGAACTTTCTTTTTAATATCACATCACTTAGAGTAAATCACTTTTCAGTTCCTTGAAAGCTGTCTTCTCAGAAACAACAATTTAACTAAAGAAACGATGTTGATTAAGAGGGTAGAAACAGGAGAGTAGTTAATAGTTTGCGTTGCAATGCTTTAGATTTATCGATTTTCTTTTCTTTTTGAAGTGGCTCGTTGCGAAAATTTTCCACTCTCAAGTAATTATCTTTCGTGTTACCGATCATTGTTTGCTGGAAAATATCTATAAAGCTCTTCCTCATCTGTAACACTTTAAATATATGAGTCTACTTAAAATAGTAATCTACAATCCGAAAAAAAACATAATTTCTTCCAGAGTAAGAAACGGTTTTTATTACTGAATTAAATTGTTTTAAACCATAAAATATAATGCAGGAAAAACGTCCCCATAATTTTCTTGAAAGAATTATAAGAATATGCTTTTTTGTTGTCAGGAAATAAATGACCATTATGTAAATTAAAATTTCTTTGCTTGTAAAGCAGCTCTCTTTTTGCCGTCAAAAATTATATTTAACTATCATTTATTTATAAGAAAGGATAGATTCCTTTTCAGTTACTAAGAAATACAAATAGCACTTCAAAAACAACAGATAAAATTAGGAAAAAAGATGGGGAGTTTCTGTGGCATGAAGTTAGAATCATTCTGTTGCACTGAAGCATCCAGTGTAAGCGGACAACTCAAAATAACTATATAACAATATATAAAATATAAAATAAACTAATACTAATTCAAACAGACAGGTGGTTATTAATTTTTCTGAGTGCAATGGCTTTCAAAACTGGCCTGTGTTTATCTTAGTCCAGCTACTATTGTGCAAAGATATGATATACCAACAAAAACAAGGAAAAACACGCTGGGTAAATTCCATTATCTTTCTTTAAAGATAATATACTTATGAGCTCGTCAAGCAGCGAGTTGCTTATCGCTGGTGCAATATCATAATCTCAACTAGCATGAACGCCAACGGATGCAGTTGGTATTTAAAAATCTTCTTAATGGACGAGTTTTCTGGCTTGTTTACTTATAATAAAAACCTTCACTTTATCTGCTTGTATGTTGGACTTCCGCTTTGAAGATCCATTGACTAAGCATTACACCGGAAATACGTATTGCAGGCAAGTAAACAAACCAGAAAACTCGTCCATAGCTAAATAATCATTTTAACATCAAATAATTGCAATAAAGATATTAAATGCTTTAAATATTGTATATGTATATATCTAATATATAGTTGTGAAAGGTGTTTTGAATGTTAATATCTTCAATACTGTGAAATCAAACATTACGGCAATAATTTAATCGGACGAACTGACTAAATCTCTTAGTTTTAACACATACATATGATCATTTTGTTGGTGCAGCTGTCCAAAGTTCGATTTCAATCCTATTTTACTTTATTTTACATATGAAGGTTGATTGATTGAAGAGATTGGAGAAATAAAAATAACTGTAATTTTAAATTCCACAATTTTCTTTTTTAAAAATCACTATATTATATTTGTATAGCAATTACCTATTAATAAACGTATTATCACAAATGACAAATTTGTCACATATAATGTTATGTAGAAATAGCTAAATGTTTGGCTGTGTAGCAACAAACGCAGGGATGTTGCTTTTTATATGTTCACAAGAATATAAAAATATAAAAGATTTCCCTAAAATGTGCCAAGAAATATGTTCAAAGTTAAAGATATAACTTTTTTGCATAAACATAAGCAATATGCGGATACATCCTACGTTCGCTCAGATATATTGTACTCAAAACTATACAATATATATAAATATATTTAAATAAACAAGTCTTGTCTTTCGAAATGTAAAGCAAGTTTCTTCTAAGCTATTTGCAGACATAGAAACCATTTTTCTAGGGACACTGAAAGAATATTACACAATATTAAAAAAAAGTTAAAAGCCTTCAGATTCATGAACACCGACATAAATTTTAAGACAACCGAAGAAACTCCAAACAATATTAAAAATATTTTTGTTTAGCGTAGGAGGGCAGTAGATGGAAGACAAATTATTTACACCAGATCAAGTAAGGAAAATATTGTAGCAGTTATATTTTACCAGCTAGCATATTTATTCAAAGCCGTTTTATAAGTAAAAGAAGTTTGCAGAAGACATATAAAGAGGCATAAATCAAGAGATATCGTAGGAGGTGTTCGACTAATATTATTTCGGATAGTATATTTTATTAAATTTTTAGGTTTAGAAATGTCAAAGATTTTTTTATCCCTCATATGTTTTAATAGTACCTGTTCTGTTCTTTTCTTTTGTTGAGGAACATTTTATTTCAAGCATTTTACATTTTGTTTTCTTGGAGGAACCTATGACGGGAAAATCCCATTGAATTTCAGACCGACATTTACTAGAAAAGATAGAAGAGATCTGAACCTATATAGTCCGAAATATGGTAGCATGGTAATGTTTCAGGCTTGATTCATCTGGATTGCATTTTAGTCGTTTGTGGTTTTTCATAACGAATATATTTCGATAAATTACTGTTGAATGTTCTCAAACTCATGGACGAGTGTTCTGGTTTGTTTATTTGTATGTGAGTAGGACTTCCGCGTGTAACTCCCGCTTCCGATGATAATGTTAAGTCAATGGGAATCTTCAGAATTTCAACATTCTGTTTTTTATATTAATTAATGTTTAAAGTGGAGCTTTTTAATGTTATGCCTTAAGAATACTTTGAAAATATTAAATTTAATATTTCTAGTGTTCTAACGCTCAATGTTTACTTAAAGTAAGAGCCTAATTTAGTGGAAAGGTTGCCAAAATTATTCTTTTCGCTCTTTTTATTGACATCCGAGATTTGTTTGGCGGTTAAATTTGTAACCAAACGATTTGGATAATCACTGGCGGTTAAAGTCTAAACCAAACGATTTAGCTAATTACAATAGTTCCATTACTAGTTTTAATGCTTTAAGAGCTTTTAACTGATTTAAAAAGAAAGGATTACGCGAACTCAAAGAACACAGAATTCACAGTTTTGTTTACTAAAGAAAGAACTGATTCGAACTTGGGGCTTGATACAGTTGCCAAATAGATTTGGCGATTGCTTAAATCGGAAGGTTACCGGAAAACTGTCCATGAATCCAAAATAAACAAACCGGGAAACTCGTACATAGATTTATCTAGCCGTTCGTGGGCTTCAACAACGATCGCATTTCGGATAAATTATAGCTCACTGTTCAGGCTTAATGACATATCTAGTCTGTTGTGATTTTTAATAACGAACACATTTCAAATATATAATAAATCACTGATAATAGCCCAGTGGTTGGGTCGTAAAAAAAGGCCGAATTCGGAATTAATTAGGGGAAAGCTGGAAATTGTTTTATTACCTTTAGTTTAGGTCTGGAATGAATGTACTGTTTTCCCCCTCCCTCTAGATGAGCGTTAGCAGCTGCATGCAGATTTGTATTCAGAAAATAGGACTTTTTTCAATAATCGAGCAATATCTCAAAAACAGCTCATGCTATCAAAAACATTTCAGTACAAAAGTTGTAGAGCTTGAAATTCTGAATAACATGTGTACCACTTCTTACTATATTCAATGAAAATTAAGCTCACAACTGCGCTTCAAAGTACTACCCAAATTACTAATCAAGCGCTTGAAGAGAGAACGGACAAGTTATAGGTTCACCCTACCTCCAATTATTATATATACATTTTAAATTGGTTAATGGTGCTTTTATAATTATTTCAAGGCTTGATTTAGTATATTTTGAAGAAAAAAGCCACTGTTATTATAATTTAACAAAGAAAACATCACACGACTGCTTCCGCAATGGTTGAAAGCGTGTTTATTAATTAAAAGTAAAGGATTTCTCATCCGAGGGAGGTTCTTCAAAATAACTCAAAGATTCTTCTGCATTCAGATATTGCACGGCATTTTAAATAAATTATCGGTTATTTTGCAAAAGAAATCTTCCAAAATTATGAACTGCTCTTGATATAAAAAAATTATTCCATTAAAAAAGTACCATAAACGAAATTGCCACGAATAGAGAAGAGTAATATATAACTAACTTTAAAGAAAGACCCTGAAGGAATGAGGGTTTCTAGTTCTTTTTTAAGTAAGCAAGTTACATTGTACAAGGGACATTGTTACTGTTGTGGCTGATTAGTTAATATTTAACCATCTGGTATATTTTAAACACGTATCCATCATCTATCGATAGTTAAAATACAAGCACTGAGATTGGATGCGTTTATGACGTCGCTTTGCGAGCACACCGCTTTGTCCCAATGATACGTAACGGAATAAATATCATACTTCAGAGCTCTTTTAGCAACAGGAAAACCTTTTCTAAGCCTGACTTTTTGTAGGAACGTTGTTAAAGAGTCACACACGAAGGAATCAAAATATGTAATGTTTAAGACATCTTTAAGATCTTAAGAGATTAAAGAGATCTCTTCTTTTGCATCTATAAATCCAAAGTTTCCGAACATCAGGATCCTTCGCAAATAAATGAAAAGAATTTTTTTTGTGAACACTTCATATCTATAGCAAGTGGTATTGTGGCAGATAAAAGTATAAATTGCCACAAGCTTATGAAATCGGAGTATATTGTTTGTCAAAAACTGTTGGTAATAATTTTGCCGTTGTTACATTTAAACGGAAAAACCGAGTGATTGCTATTCGTGGTTTCACTTCCAAGGTGAAAGTTCATGATGAATTAATTCCTGTGAATCCAGACACAATATTCAGAAGAATATCTCTCCTAAAAAGTCTGATGCAGAGTTATTTTGAATTTGAGCTGGCACCTTTTCCATTGTCGCTCTTTGATGAAGGATGACTGCGCAAGACCAGCAAGTCAGTATATTTTATGATTTATTTTCTACTGACACCGATGTGCATTTCACTTCAGCATGCTATGCGGTTAATTTTGGATTTCTGTTACATCGTGTGAAGTGGCAGGCAAAGGAATCATTTTCCTTCATCCTGAAGAAATATGTTGACTACGCCCAACAGCACTTCAATGAAGGGGCCACAACAGTTTTTGATGATTACCCTGAAGATGCAGCGAAAAGTACAAAATCGGTAGAACGTATCAGACGAACAAAGAAACACGTATATAGTTATGTTATGTTTGTTGAATCGATGTAAGCCACTATGTCCCAAGAGATTTTTTTATAAAATTATAAGAACAAGTAAATGCTTATAAATTTATTATGTGTTAAGTTTCAAAAAGAATGTTTTTTCGTGAAGCAAGCTGAAGAAGATGTTGATTATCTAATAATCAAAAGTGCTTTGTAAATAGAAAAAGGGTCAGAATGTATTGTGGTTGTTGGTGAAGATATCGTCCTCTTGGTTATAATGGCAGCATCCACTAATTCCGAAAATATTTTCTTCTTAAGCCCAGGAGAGGTAAAGCAGAAGATGCTTTATATTGCGCAGCAACCCTGAAAATTGCTCCACACATAAGGGATAATATTTTGTTTCTTCATGCGTTCAGTGGTTGCGATACTACATGTGCTCTTTTCAGGCAGGGGAAGAAGAAAATTATTAGTGTTCTGAACTGCAACAAGTTGTGAACATTTTCTGTGATGAAAATGCACCCCCAGAAGACATAGATGAAGCAGGACAGAAAGATTTGATAGCCCTGTATGGGAGGAAGAAAAGTGGAGAAACAAGGGATTCTCTGATATTTAAACTTTTTCAAAAATCACTTGTATATAATAATTTCAATTTAATGTCTCTCCCTCCCACTACAGCAGCTGCACGTGAACACTCTTCTTGCATACATACAGGTTAAACTTTGGAGTGGATTTCCGAAAGGCCCTTAGATTGGGGTGGTAAAGAAACCAAACATGGATTGTTCTCAATCACCACCCACAAGGAAGCAGCTCCTCCAGCCCTCCTCTCTATGATCTCATTGCAAGTGCGCAAAAGGGTGTAATTTCACTTGCACCTGTAGGAAATCTGGCATCAAATGTTCTACAATTTGCTGTCACTACAAAGGGCAAGGGTGTACCAATTCTCTAGAAGATAGCATCATTACAAACTCAGCTAACCAAGAGGCTGAAGTCGATATCAGGTGGAGGAGATAATTTTAGAAGTTGACTTGGAGGAAGAATAGCGAAAATTGCAAGTGGAGGAAAGTGACAGTAAGCAAACCGACATTAACAACTATGACTAACCTTAAACAGCTAAAAAATTGAAATAGATCTAAATTTTTTTTATCTATTTAATATTACTTCAATTATGCGTTATTAAATAATAAGTATTCAACTGTAAGTCGTTTCTCATTACCCTCTCAATCCTTGTTGAAATTCTCGTGTGATGTTTTCCTTTGTAAAATCATAATAATAGTGATTTTTTCCTTCAAAATATACTAAATAAAGCCTTGAAATAATTATAAAAGCACCATTAACAAATTTAAAATGTTTATGTAATAATTGGAGGTAGGGTGAACCTATAACTTGGTCCGTTCTCGCTTCAAGCGCTGTATTAGAGATTTAGGCAGTACTTTGAAGCGCAGTTGTGAGCTTAATTTTCATTGCATATAATAAGTGTTGGTACTCGTTTTATTCAGAATGTTAAGATCTACAACTTTTGTATTACAATGGTTTTGATTGCGTGATTGTTTTTAGATATGCTCGATTATTGAAAAAAAGTCATATTTTCTGACTAAAAATCTGCACGCAGTTGCTAACGCTCACCTAGTCGGAGGGGGAAATATGTTCATTCCAGACCTAAATTGAAGGGATTAAAACAATTTACAGCTTTCCCCTAATTAATTCCGAATTCAACTACCCAAACACTGGGCTATAAGGGTAAAGAACTTATATAGTCGGTTGTGGTTTTTAATAAGGATCACATCGCAGATAAATTACTGCTCACTGATCAAGTTTAAGTTTTTGTCTAGTCGGCAGGGATTTGTAATAGCGATCGATTTTCGAAAAAATAAATAAATAAAGGAGATTCAAACGTCCGAAACATCGTAACATGATGTGGTGCCAGGTTTTATTTTTCTTTCTTGATGGCATCAGCTTTAGAATTCTGTGCGTAACGATTTTTTTTATCACTCAGTTCACCAAACGAATACCAGCCTAAAATCATTATCACGTTAAAAACATCCAGTGTTTTGAAATATATTAAAGCAACATTTATAATTGACTGAAAAATCTAATATATATTTTTGCTTAGTCACACCAGAATTATTAAAATATTTATACTCAGAATAGATTTCCTAAGATGAAAATATCAATCAAAATCTTGCCATTTTGTTGCAAGCGATTATATAAATGAAAAGTATCATTACAAAATTATAATTAAAATTATTTTTGAAATTTTTTTGAAAATGAACGCTAAGAAAGCGCACGGAAATGAAGTTGGTATCATTGAAAAGTTAATTTTGTGAATTTTAAAGTCATTGAGAACTAAATTTTGTGTTATAATGTGCTCAGAAGTTATTAAGAAAATCGTCGAAAGTTGAATTAATTTTTAGTTCATAGAAACCTTTTCTTAGTGAGAACTTACTACCGAAAAATTAATTACTTACCAAATTCGGTTGTTCTGTATTCAACGGTCAGCCCTATAGAGGGTTTTGAATGATGTTTCCAGCACACATGTCGCAATTTTATGATAGTATCTGGTCTGAAAATATTACGTCTTAATTTCATTTGAAACGACAATACTAGTAATTATGTGAACAATGGACATCGCGTCAAAGACAAAAAATCTATTGTTTGCTCTGTATTGCGGCATTTAATGGTTAAACAGTTTTTCTTTCGCATGCGAATAATTCGTAAAATTCTTTGCTTTTATCAATTTTCACAAAATTACAATTAAATGTATGTTTTAATGGGTATTAACAAAATTACAAGTAAATGTAT
>BGPR01000473.1:353235-390507 GCA_013235015.1 Araneus ventricosus
GAATTATAAACTTTAATATTTTACTGTCCTCTTTCCTAAACAGAGATTTGCTACATAACTACTATAAATATAAAATCAATTCTGTGAACCTTATATATATGCCTCTTCTTCCGAATTCGTATACTCTTGTTCCCTTACTCTTAATGTATTATATTTGCTTTTCTGTACTCTATAAATATTCGATTTGACAACGAGTTTGCATTATAAATTACTCTCTATTTGCTTAAATGGTACGATGTTATGTTAGCATTCATTTACTTTGAAATTTAATTCGCATAATGCTTGTCAGATATTATTGATCGTCGTAGAAAATTAAATGAAACAGAAGAGTAGTTTTCTTGAAACTCAAGAGACGGTGAAATTTCAATGATAATCTACGGAATGAATGTTTTCTCCTTTCGATAAATTCGATTTAAAATAACAAGACTGAACAGATGACGTTGAATAGCGGATGGGGTGATCATTGTTAAATATATTTTTAATCGAACTTTATATGTTTGGAATTGAATGGATTTCAATTATTTCATTCAATTCTATGTAATTAAAGTGTAATTAATATCCAATTGCATTCGTTAAAAGGAATTTACAAATCCTTTAGCAAAGAATATAATAAACTTTTACCTATTACCAAATATCACTGAACGGAAAGAATAGAATAAATTTAATTATATAATGGCACTCATGCAATGGAAATTATGTGCCAGACATAGGCTATCTTAAGTTATACAGTCAAGGAAAAAAGTATAAAGTCGGGCGAAAGATCGCCATATTTGGAAAACTACTGCAATTTTTTCAGGACTTAACTTAATGCTACCGAATAATGCACCTAGAAAAACCCTGATATTTTTTGGATTATGTAAAAATTACCAAAATCAGTGGATGGGAGCTTGGAAAAAAGTATAAAGTCGTCTGGATGAAAAATTAAACTGAAAAGACATTTTTCTCCGATTCTAGGAACAAATACAAATTTTTTGGATACAGAATTGTTTTATTCTTATGCGTTTTAGTACCATTCCGGGAGGATGACAATTAACAGATACTGAAGAAGCCAAAATACTAGCTTTAAAAGATGCTGGTTACAGTGGTGCTGAAATTGCACGAAAAATTGGCAGATCGAAGGCTGTATTTAAATGCTGAATCATTAAACCTGGTAGCTATGGCACAGAAAACGAACAGGAAGACAAGAGATAATTTCGTCAAGGTCAGAAGGGCAGATCCAGAGGTTCGCCTGCAAGCAAAATATATCTTTATCTCAAATTAAAGATGAAATACAGTTGTCCTGTGTTAATCGAACAATAAAAAATGCACTGCGTATAAATCCTAATTCTGTGTACAAGAAGTTGAAAGGAAAATCTTCACTTTCTAAAATGCATAATTATTCACTTATAAATTTGGCTCTGGAACATTTAACATCTGATACCAACCGGACTGATGTTGTGTTTTCGGACAAAAAATGTTTTATTCAAATGATTTGGATGGATTTAAGTTTTCCTGGTATGATCTGCATAAAGAACACGACCTTTTTCAAAACGCTATTTCGGAGAGGGATCTGTCATTGTTTGGGCTGCATTTGCCGCCGGTGGTGCAACTCAAATTGTTTCTGTCGAAAACAAAATGAATTCAATGTTATATCAGGACATTCTGGCAGATAATGTGTTGCCGATTTCTCCTCTGATTATATCAAGAGAGTGAGCATTTCAACAAAACAAAGCATCTGTGCATAATTCATTACTCCACAAAATCCTAGATGAAAGCAGTATCCTACAACTTCCTGTTAAAAACTCTTCAATGGCTATCTCGGAGCCCCGACCTGAATCCAACGTGAAAACGTTCGAGCATTCTGGCTCGAAATGTGTACAAGAATGTGCAACAGTACAGAAGCAAGTATGATCTAAAAACCACAATAAAAAATTGCTGAAATAAAATTGACCCGGAATCCTCCCAATGTCTTTCTGGTTCTATGAATCGACTATTAATACAAGCAATTGAAAAATGAGATTCCAACATCACTTACTAAAGAATAAATCATATCGACTCCATACTTTTTTCCAACTTCAACTGTATTGTAAATTCTCTAATTTCTTATAAAATCTTACATAATGTAATTAAACTTAAGCTTATTTTTGTTGTGATTTCAATATATCACGGAGTATCCTTACATTAAAAAAATGCATTTCATAAAATTATGATATATATTGAAAGTCTTACGTCTTTTACGAGACTTTATACTTTTTTCCAAGACTGTAGTTAGAAGTCCATAATTTATTAATACCTACATTTTATATGCTGCCAATATTCGAACAGATGGTACAATTCTCTTAATAAGAGCAATAAGTAAGCATTTATTAACCAATAATGACAAGATATTAGCATTATTCTCTGTTCAAATCCTGCATGTTTATAGCGATAATCAGGACGTAGATTCCCGGCTACTGGATCAGAGAATCACAGACTCGAGACTAGATTTTTTTCAAAGATTCACTGTATATGCTAGCCTGTTGTATGTTAAATCAATCGGACTTACTCATCTGCTCACTGGTTTTTCTGGGAGTTGAAAGAGGAGACGCCGGCTGAGACGTCATCCTCTTTGTGGGGTATTGATCAAATTAAAGATATTGGTCCGAAAATAATCCATGGAAGTTAATCAAGCTAATTAAAACTAACCCCTAAAAATTATGTTGTCATGACTGTATGGTGGTCGAGTTCAAAACCCGATTCCATCAAACATGATCTTAGGCTTCAGTGATGAGGATATGAGAACAGTCTTGATGCTAATAAAGCCTAACGATGAAACATCTGCCCAGTGACTCACCATGAAGAGTCGCGATGGATGGGTGTCGTCTTTATCACGTGGCATTTCTAGAAATTAAGAACTGGATATTGTAATATTTTTCAATTATCAAATATATCAATACAATTATCCTTGGAAGTTTTTCCTTTGAAAATAGGAACGAAATTTGATTATGCATTTTCTTCCCTTGAAATCAATAATGCATGATTAGTTTCTAATTTTTAAAAATTCATCCTGGAAAAGGCAGAATACAGGGTGGTAACAAAAAAAACTTGCCCTATATATGAACCTCTAGAGGCCTTTCCTCTCAACCAATCAAAATGAAATTTCAGATATTGTTATTTGAAGGTAGGCGCTCGAGATTGTGATGATTGAAAACATCAGAGCTCTCACAGTTTACGGTTACAGCGCAAAAATTTCGAAATTTTTAAATAGAAACAATTACTTTCTTTCATGGGAACGTGATCCTCACAGTAAAAAACTTAAAATGGAGTTGGAACGGTACTTTTAACTCAAAAAATTGCGGCGCTAGGCAGAGACAAAAAAGTGAAAACAATAACCAGGGTATAAAGAAAATTTACCGATATATGACCCTCTACTGAGCGTATCGTTGTAGAGAGGGGAATAAAATTTTATATGCAAGCATTGTACCGTATGCGTTCAAGAATGATGTGCAAAACAATAGTCCAGTTGTCATAGTTTTACAATGATAAAATTTCGAAATTTTCAAATGACAACATCTACTTTTTTTCATGGAAACAGTATCCTCACTGTAAAAAACTTAAAATAAAGTTAAAATGGTATTTTTAGAGCCAAAAATGGCAGCGTTACTCAGACGAAGAAAAAAGCTAAAATAACCAATAGTAAATAACAGCTAGAAGAGCTTTTTGTGTCTCTGCCTAGCGCCGCCGTTTTCTATCCTAAAAATATCCTTCCAACTCCATTTTAAATTTTTTTTCTACGAGGATCACATTTCGGTGAAAAAAATTCGATTTTCTATTTGAAAATTGCGAAATTTTTTCACTGTAACCGTAAACCGTGAGAGCTCTGTTGTTTGCAATCATCACAATCTCGAGCGCATACCTTCAAATAACAAAATCTGAAATTTGATTTTGATTGGTTGAGCGGATAGGCCGCTAGAGGTTCATATATAGGAAAAGTTTTTTTTGATCACCCTGTACATATACGAATGAGGGAGTCCATTTCTGATCTTAAGAATATCAATGAAAACTCTCTCAAAAAGGACAAAAATCAATAATCATGTGTTTTCAATAGTTTCAAGGAAGTACACTTGGCAAAATCAGTCATTAATAGCACGAAATACATTTTTATGGTAGTGGTCACACATTTCTATAGTATGGTGTGGCAGTCTATAAGTCTGGTGGATAAAACTCTGCTAAAAGATTTGAAAAATTAAAAACCAAAGCCTCTAATGAACAACGTTTTAAATCATTAAAAGGATAAATAGATCTATGAAACGAGTGCGAACTTATATCGCTATCATTATTTTTTGGGCAAATATTCTTACATTGCACACACAAGAATAGATTTATGATTTTTATTTTAATTTCAGAATCATATAGTTTAACGTTAAATATATGCTATGAAGGCTTTATATGTGGTTGTTTTAAAAACCATTGGTAAAATTGTCAAGTACATAACCGTTTTCACTTTCTTCTTTGATAAGTTACCTCTAGGAAATGAGCTAAACAAGATTCTAAGAACATTTCAATCTAACTTAATCATTGGCAATAACATTTTCTTGCGAATTTGTTGTAGCTAACTCCCTCCCCCACTTCAGATGAAAAAACGGTTTACAGAACATAATGTCAAAACCTATTTGAAATTTTAAAGGTTTTTGTGGCTTGGAATGGTAAGACAGGAATTAAAACTTCCACGCGGTTTAAATTCATTTATTTCGTTAGTTTAACGACAATTTTTGAACGGCAGTTTTTAGCCAACTAATGCACTTTAAAAGATAAAAACAGGTTGAATGTAAATGTAAGTTATTCCGACGTAAGTGATTATACGAGGAAAAGCATTATACTTATAAATCATAATTGATGTTTTAAGTTACATAATAACAAAAATTGATATTATTTTTATAAAAGGTTTTATATTAGGTTAGGTAATACCGTTTTATTATTTTCACAAAATGCATCTGAAAATGGTGGTGTTGTGAAACCTTTATATCTCCTAGGCCATGGTTTCACTCTATTTTCGGGAGCTATCTAGCAGAAAACGAAATGGGATTGGGAACTTTTTAAAACAGCAAACGATCGAGCTCCATCTGGTTCGGATAGCACTTTGTAAACAAATTTTTGATCATTTTCCACTCTAATCCGGCAACACGTTCCACCCGAAGTGGAAAGGAAACAACTCGGGCGCTCAGAAGACAAACCATTGCCCGCAGTTCCATCGGAAAGTTCAGCCGACTTTGAAAAGACTTATTGACCGATAATCAGCAGTCGGGAGTGCTGCAGTTTACACAGCATACAACAGCCACGGCCACACGCTATCACGTGCCAAGAATACACGTTTCCCGACATTCGCCAAGAACCTTCGCCTCCCCAGAAAAGATATACCATCCATTGCATTTCAGGGCTGATTTAAAACTTGCCATTTCATTCTAGACGTGATGGTTTGAAAAGGAAAACTGGTTAGAAGCAAAAACCGAAATAAAGAATCAAGTTCGGAAAAAAATGGCATTTTATCGTTTTAGAGTATCAACGACTCATTTTTTTTGGCCGTTTCATTATTGTTTGGTTGATTTTTTTGCTCTCAGCACTCTGCATGGAGAGGGACTGGGTGTTATTTTTATTTTTTATTTTCCATTTTAACCCGAGAAAACTCAATAAAAGCTTCTAAAAAGAGCTGACTTACCTTCTCAAATTTTTTTCCTAACTGATTGTCTGCATTTATGTTCTTGTCTAGTTTTTTTATTCTCAATTTATTTTTTTATCCAACCCCGTCCCCGTCTCTGTTGTCAACCTTCCTCCCAAATTCGGTTTATTTACCTAAATTTTTGTTTCTTTACATTCTGATTTTTCATTTTTTATTTCTTCGTTTAAGTTTCTTACATTATTTTTTAACATTTTTATTCCCTTAACCTGGAAAAAGAGGATCTACTCGAGAGACTTTAAAAGTTAGAAGGAGGAGGTGGTATTGCCAAGGGTATTGATTCCGCTTTGCAGCGTTTGTACGGGAATATACGTTTATTCCGTTTCGCGTGTATAGTGTTTAAAATTGGATACGTGATCCTACCGTTGAATGTTCTTGTTTCTAATGAATAGACTGTTATTCAACTTTGTTTGATTTACAAGAAAAAGAAACTTCTTTCTTCCTTTTTTTTTCTTTCTTTGGTTTTTTCCTAAGCCAACATTTCTGAAATGGAAGCTCTTTATTATTATTATTATATTTTTCTTATCTCCCTGGCTTCACGTTTCTGAGCCCTTTGATGATCTGAAAAGCTCTTAAAACATATTTCAATTTCTTTTAATTCAGAAGTGGCTCTTGAAGTGAATGCTTTTAGGTCTGGTTATTTTTTCGTGAGGAATTCACACTGCCAATAAACTTTTTGTGGAGTCGTTTTTCTTGAATGTAACTTTTTTTTTACTTCTCTTTCTTTTCAGTTGTATAAAAATGAGAATTTGTATTTTCTTTTACTTGAAAAAGTAGAAACAATTTGTAAAAACTGAATTTCAGCTTTCATAAATATTTTCTTGCACAAACTATAATTCCTTGCAGCCAACCAATTTCCTTCAAGTAGTTAAAATCTGAAGAAAAGTTATCTGCTTTCTTACATGGATATACTCATATTTCAATACAAATAAGTTTTCATGAAAATTATATCGCAAAAGTGTTTTCTTACATAAACTCTGACTCCGTGTAAATATAGTTCCTTTCAAGTAATTAAAATCTGAAAGCAAGTTTCTTGAATAAGTAGGTTCCTATTAAATTTCTATGCACAGTTTTGACGAGACAGTATTTCTGATGTTTATCATTTTCTTAGATAAAATATTATTTTTAAATAATATGCCAAAACAAAATATTTAATAACTTTTTTCGCTGTTACAATTGCTTATGTTTGCATCATCAGAAAAATGTGTTTCAGTTATAAAAATTTACATCCTAGGAAGATATTTTTGATATTTTATGCACATACGTAATAAATTTCATTTACTATTAAGTAAACACTAGAAGCCTTATATTTGAATGTTCGAAAACTATTTTAAATAATTTCTATATTGATTTACAACGCTCTATCTATAAGGCGAAGAAACAAGCATATATACGTGCCAGACATTCTTTGTTATTAATTATTTTGAATTAATTTGGAGAAATACTAACACAAAAAGTTGTTTCAAAAACTTCTTTTCAGCTAAATTTTGCAGAAGAAAGAATTTGTCTCTACATAGATTCTTTTACATTTATTATTACTCAGCATCATGTCATTGTTACTGATAGTAAAAACTATCGTTAAAATAAATTTGAATTAGTGATTTTTATGTTACTACCTCATATATGCGCGGACTGATTATTTTTATTTTTATTGGCAGATTCCACATTATGTTTTATCAATCAAGAATTTTATAAAATTTCATCGCATATTTTATTGTTCGTATCTTTTCTGTTTCACAGTTCAAATTCCTCCCTATGTAGGAAACAATTTCGACTTTATACAGTTTTGTTCTTTGCTTCTCTAAATAAAACATTAATAAATTTTGTACTGCTGTTTATTCGTGCAATTCATTTTTTCTCACTCTTGTCAAAAATGGTTTATTTTAAAGTGTGAGCCTGAAACTTGTTTATATTTAAAATTGTGCGCACTTTTAATTTACAGCTATTTATAAACAAGTGTATCCAATCGGCTGGTTTTCAAGAACAATAAATAATTAAAGTCCAGGTTCATCACACCCAGGTATAAGATTGTTATTTTTATCTATTTATGCCTTATTTGTCAATGTCCATTTTGGGGCGCTTGTCTCCTTTTTATTTTCGCCTAAGCAGTTCAAGTTTCAGCTCTGATTTTTGCATCTGAAAAATAAATTAACTGCTATAAAAGGTACAATTCAAAAAAAAAATCACTTTTATAATTAAAAAGATAATTAATTCTCATTAAAAGTTCATTAATCAACTGTAATTAAATATTTCAGAAAGACACAGATTTTCTTTCTTATTTCATTCATGTCATTATATTAATGTAATCTTTTTTTGAAAAAGTGAAGTAAATGTGTTTTGGCGTATAATTGGCGTGTATTGGCATATAATGGGTTGAGTCACTGATCGATTAACGAACTGTTTGTACTGCGAGCATTCCAGTGGAAAATTTGAAGTTCTATTAACGACTATAATAAACACACAATGATATGTAAGAATTTTAGAAATGGGTCTTAATGTTAGAAATGGGTCTTACTGGATTTGTCATCTGCTGATAAAGGTCTATTAAAGTAGTGAGAAGACATCAAATAATTATTTAAGAATAACATCGATACCAGGTTGAGGTCAATAAGTTCGGAGATATCTATAAAGACAATTAAAAATAAGCGACGTTGGGTTTATTGGATGTGTTAGCGTTATTTCACTGTTGAAGAAAAAGTTTGATAAAATGCATTAATGTTTGCGTCTTACGGCAAAACGTAGTATGAAATTATAAAGCTATTTATTTATTTTTTGTCTAGATCAAATCAATTAACTCATATAATTATACAATATAATAAATAAGCTCAGGAATGAAATATAAAAGTTTGAAAAATTTTACAATTTGGTTTTTACTCCCAAATATTTCATAAAATTTTTTAGCGCAGTACTAAAAGCAGTTTTGAAAAAACATGCTTTTAGTAGTGCTTTAAAAAATTTGATGAAATATTTGGGAGTAGAAACCAAATCATTAAATCTTGAAACACTGATAGTTGTTTAGCTTAGATAATACGCTTCGTTAAGTAGAATTTTAATAGCATTCATAATATATTTAATTTGTTATGAATGCATAGGAATTTTTTTTCTAGCTAGAACTTTCTTTCGTTCTTTTTATACTCACCGTAGTATTGTTTCTGTGTCTCACTCTTTTACTCACTAATGAAGAAGTGTTTCTTAAAACTGTTTACATTCTTTACCACATTTTAGTCTTTGATTTATAATTATTGAATACAAATGTTATGGAAGCTAGTAATCAATTTCCCAAATTTACAATTAGGTGTTGCCGATTGTACGAAATAGAAATTTATTAAAATTCAATTTAAACAAGTCAAGTTAATTAAGTGCGTAAAGTTAAGGTATAGAATATCATTTTTCAACGGATTATGTTCGCTAACGGTCCTTTCGCCTGGTCCTTTCATCGGTGTTTTGCTTATCAGGCTATAATGCGCCACGTTTCG
Organism: Araneus ventricosus; assembly: GCA_013235015.1. NCBI lineage: Eukaryota > Metazoa > Arthropoda > Arachnida > Araneae > Araneidae > Araneus > Araneus ventricosus. The sequence continues at coordinate 362,404 of BGPR01000473.1, forward strand.
ATTCTACTGTTTTGTTCAACTCTTCATTGTGATTGGTTGATAAATTCGAATTTGAATAAAACTTCGTTTGGAATTCTTCGGGTTCAATATCGGCTCAGTACTGTGTTTGTTATTCTGTGTGTTTCGTTCCTCAATGAATAAGTGAAGCTACAGTATTCAGGTATGCTGATATTTTTTAAGTTGAAAAATTTGCCCGGTACACGCTTTAAATGCCGCAGGCATTGCGTGCTCTATCTCTCGTTCTCAGGTGACGCATGCGCAAAAGAGCAATAAAAATCGCACTGCACATCCAAAAGAGTATTTGGCGACGGCAAATGAAATTGCACCAAGAAAAATTGGCAAGAAACGTGTGCGTAACGTAAACTCCACATTTACCAACTTGATTTATGATTGACACTTTTGGCTTAGCATTGGATTATCAATCTGGTGTATTTTTGTTTCGAAAGAGTAAGTGTGAACATACAATAGCAATAAGGATTTCTGATTTTAGAAAAGGGGGAAATGAAGGCGCTTAGTACTTCTAGAATATTTCAAAGTTTGGTAAATAAGAACGAAAATTTCCTTTGTCAGCTTAAATGTCGAAATTTCTGAACAAAATGTTTTCATCGTAAATTGCAAGACTGATGTCGAAATTTTAAAAAGAATCTCATTTACGTAAAGAATTTATTCAGCTCTTTATTCTTAAAGACATTAAACGAAATGGCATATTTTATAAGAAACATATTATGTAAAGAGCGCATTCTTAAACATTTTACGTTAACCATCTTTTTTCTTTGTTTTTTCGCTGCAGAGACGTAAAATTGAATTTTGTATTGTATTACACAAGAATGATATTAAATTATTGATATATTTCCTATTATATTAAATATATGCATGGTATATTCGAAATACTCTGACTTTAATGTAAATTCCATGTATATAGAAAGAGTAAAGAGAGAGATTTTTGTGTCGCAACCTGGTCTGTTGGCAATAGCAAACTCTACTCCATTCTTCAGAGCGGAGGGTTTTTAAAAACATTGATGCGTTTCCGATACTCCATAGTACCCCCTTCCCCGTTTTCCAGGCCTGACTGAAAAAGGAAAGGGTTGGGGGTGGAAGAAAAAGAAAATAAATTTTTGAAGAGTTCTTGGGGGGGGGGGGAGAAGAGAGGGGCAACACACTCACTCGATGATGAATGAAAAAGAAAAGCTTTAAAAAGGCAACTCCACCGTCGCATTTTATACAAACGGTACAACCGGGGTTATGTAATTCCTTGGAGGCATAGGGGTGGCCAGTTGTTTTCTTTGTTGGGGGTGATCTTTTTCTTCTTTCTCCACCCCTTTTTCTACTGAAGCCTTATGATCGATGTTAATAAGCTGCGTTTCCTTTGTCAAAAGTAATTCAATTCTTCTTATATATTTTTTCCCTTAATTCTTCTTTCTTTTCTGATGAAACGCCGCTTCTTTAAACTGTACGACCTTAAAGTGGAGAAAGCAGGTATTGTGAGAAGAAACGACGAAATTGAAATTCTGAAAGCAGCAGAATCTCCTACCTCTATTGTTAAAAGTTATCGATGCTCCCCACCCCTGTTGTTGTTATTGTTGCGCTTTTTTTCACTTTTCTTCATAGGTAAACTTCACTTTTGCTGATATAAGCAGTAGCTGGAATGACTTATTGGATTAGGTTTCGTCAATTTAAAGTGTAAAAAATTGGAATTCTTCTAGACCTGTACTTGAGAAGCCCAATGGCAAATAAATTCTGCAATCATGGTTTTTGTTGGAAAAGAATCCCACATAATTGGTCGATATGAGCTTCGCTTTCTGAAAAAAGAACTCATTAAAGATGGAGAGCACTAGAGTAGTGAGGCTGCTTTGGTTTACTTCATGTTGCTACATTTTGATATTTTTTGTGAGTCACTCTTGAAGCTCAAATTTTTAAGTTGATATTTCTCTCCTAAAAGGAAAATTTAAGCTTTTGAGCTATTTTATTTTCCTTATTTTTCAGTTTAATTCTGAAACAATGTATAAAATATTTCATGACGGAATATTCCCTTATTATTTAAAAAAATGCTTTATAATGTGTAAGTTAGTTACATTTTGAGTGACTTTCTTAATTTTATATCCAGATGTTTGTAAAGTTATTGTATTAAAGCCAAGTTCCTGTATTTATGAATCAGTAACATCCGAAAACAACTCTCAAGACTTATTGGTAAATATTTAAGGAAATAATTTTTTAGATAGATGGAGACTGTATCCTAGTTTCTAACATTTGTATAAGTTATCTTATTGTTAGCTCTTTCTTATCTGTAATTCTCTGAAACATCGGTGTACTGAGTCTAACCTAGCGCTTTAAGGTATAAGTGATAACCCATTGTCTAGATCAAAAATGGCGCGCTCATACTGACATTTTAGTTGTTAACAAAGAAAATGTCACAGAGTTATTTCCAAAACTCAAATCCTCAAGTTCTAAATAAGGATAATTTAAACTCAGTAAATATTTGAGAAAATACGAAACAAATAATAAAAGCGCTTAGTTTTACGGCTTTTTAAAAATAAGTTTTGAAATTTTATTCTGTAATTTGTAATTCGTTATTAAAAATATTTTATTCATTGTTTTCTCAAATTCACTACAAGGTGGCACCACTGGTATAGGATCAAAATTTGAGTAAAATTAATCTGTTAAATAATATTTAATTTATGAAAATTTTAAAATAGAATTCTCAAGAACACATAGTTGTACATGATTTCAGACATCTGAGAGAAAAATCGAAATTGCATCTCCATAGCATGAAAAAAGTCAAGTTAAATAAAAGCTTATAAAAAGTTAAGCAGCTATATGGAATAGACTGAAAATGATTTTAATAAATTTTAACCCTCTAAGCGGCTTGCTATTTTGATCAAATAGCTTTAAAATCTTAAAAATTTGCTTTAAAGTGAATAATTTGATCTTTATTGTGTTTAATCAATTCTCTGAAATCTTGAGAATATTTTAAACGTTGTAATTTAACAAATTATGCACATAAACATGAATGATCTGCTTTAGAATTCAACATGAGGAACGGAAAAAAAAGAGCCCAAGCGCTTTAAGAATTAAAATAAAACATTTTGATTCTCTTACATTTTGATTGAAAATAGATGTATATTATGACGTGAATATTTTAGGACATGAAGAGTCAGTTTAAATGAAATCAACAGATGATTAAAGTAAATTCATCTTTATTTCAGGAACAGTATTTCATGTTGAAGGCGATCAGATTATTTTAACATCTTATATGATAGTTATAAAGTCCAATGCATAATCGTATTTGTGAACGGCTCCGGCCATACGTCGTCGCGGCAGTTAAAATCAGAACAGAAAAGGGCAGATAATAATGCGTAGAAAACTTAAGCACCCTGAAGAAGGGGATTCCTTGGAAAAGACTCGTAACTCGAAATGAAAGTAGAAGTTCGATTCTTACGATGGAAATAGAAGTAATTAACAAGAAAAATATAAAAATGGACTTAAAAAAACGCTTTTACCAATGGATTAAAAAAGAAAAAAAAATATTTTAGTTCTCAAAAATACTATAGATGGCGCCACTGAAGTCTTCCGAGTGCAAACGTAATTTTGCGGAATTTTTAAAAAAAATTGACAATTGAGAGCTCTAAAATTATTAAAATATTGCATATACATCAAGACCAAACAAATATACAAAATTTCAGAACTCTAGTGCATGAAGTAGTGAGTGAAAAATCGATCACAAAATCCCAACATTACATATAAACATGAAACAATTCGAACTTAGTAAAAGCGTTTGAAAGATGAAGTAGCGTTAAAAATAATTAAAGAAGGTGAAGGAGGTAAACCATTGCATGTATATACGTGTATTTAAGTAGATGGCATTAATATTTTGATTTTTTTAAAGTAATATGGATTTTTTATTCTACTGTTATTTCCTGGACTTTTCAAATGGGAATAGTGTTTTACTGAAAATAGCAGGGTATTTGTCAACCTTGAGGGCTGAGTTTTAGCCAACCTTTTCTAAAGCTTAAAATTGAAGAAAGTATTTTAACGAATTAATATAAAAGAGCAGTAAAAAATAACAGTTTTGATAAATCCAGCTCTAGTGAAAGATTTGAAAAAAGTTACAAACAATATTTTCTGTTTTCACGGGTACATCAGAAAAAGTAGGTTACGTAACGGTGTAGGAAATATTTTCTATCTGATGTTATCAATTTTTGACACAAAAGGCATCAGGAGAAACACCACAAGTGATAAAATGTTGTTTTTAAAAAAATATATGAGTTGTGGTTTGGCAAAATGTGATAAAACAAGAAATGTAACTTAGAAAGAATGCTTTACCGTAGATTTTAGTAAAAAATTTCGGAAGCTGATTTTATCAAGTCTCCTTCTTCACGTGCGTATAAACTTGCCTGAAAAGTTCATACCGTGCATCTGCGGAGAGTTTTGTATATGAACTGTTGAAGGCAAAATATTTTAAATTTCAGGTAATTATTCTATGTGAGGTTTTTAATTTTTGACGAACTGTAATTTTCTGTTTTTGGGGGAAACAGTACTTCGAAGTTCAAAGAAAGTCCCTTTTGTTTTTTTCTATAAGAGAAAATTATTTTTCTTGACCAGTAACCATGCCCTATTCAGATTAAGCAAACGTATGAATGGTGTTGTAACTACTTAAACTATTCTTCATAAACATTTTGTTTGATATATGTTGGATTAACTGCATTAACTTGGTATTTTTGATGTTCTTAATTATTATTTATTCCTTTTAAATTTAAGTGTAAATACAGTTGAGAAATATCATGAGACTAGAAAATCAGCGGTAATGGTATGACGAGTGCAAATTGCCTCTTCATTCGAGAGGTTTCCAGTCAAATTTGACGTGTTTAAATAGATATATATGCGAGAGAAATGTTTAACAATGATTGAAAACAAATAAAATAAGCATATGTTTTATGACAGCTTGTGATGGAGTTTCGGCTTCGATGCGTCTTCTATAAGCGGCTGCATATATGGCAAGAATCCTGTCCAGCGATTCCTGGCTTTGCCTCTCTAACCATATTGCTTTCCTTTCCTTTGTCATCCGCCGTCTTTCTGCGATGGTTTCTTCGTCGGTATTTATCGTAAAAAATATAGTAAACTAATTCATTATTGTTAAGTATTAAATTATAGTAAAAAATATATACAAAATATGTACATAATAATTCAATAACGATGAAATTCTCAGCTTGTCAAATGTAAGTCCAAAGTTAACATATCAAAGGATTTCTTTTTCGAAATTCTAATAAAAGCAAAACACTTCTCTGTTTGTCAAATGTTGCCAAAAAATATTATCAAATTATATCATCACGATTGCAATAAATAATCAGACTAACTATATCACGCGCATGATATACCACTGACGTGATTTACTACTTTCTATTAAAAATCGGAAATTAATTTGTAATATATGATTAATATAATTTAAAATTTCTCGGAAACTATTAATAATAGCGAGATAAATTTTATGTCAATCGATAGCAAATTTTATTTCACTATTTTAGAGCTATTAACTTTGAAATTATGACGATAATTACTTTTTAAATTTAAAATTACTGAAATTAGGTGCTGTAACAATGAAATAATGCTGTTTAACGTCTCGCAGTGTTGTGGCGCGAATTTTATTGTTGGCGCGTCAGAGCGTTACTGGATCAGTGAGAGACAGATCTGGGCTATTATATTAGTAATATATTGAAACCTTAAGTGAAAAAAGTGTCAAATCGTAAATCGAATGAAATAGAAGATCATATTTAGCCTTTACGTTCTCGGCTGGGGAAAAAAATCAAATATTTTCTTAACCCTTTGATTCCCAAGACCATTAGAATAGAGGGACCTCAAAATTCGGGAACGCCCGAGTTCCTCTTTCAAAGGTAAGGGAAATTTACTTCTACCCGAGAAAAACCACAATGACAGCTGGCACTGTCCGAATTCTAAGACTCACCCCTTTTCCCCAAACCCATCTAGAGGAGTCATGCTAAGGAAGAAAGCGTACGCCACGGGTGTGAAATCAATCACACTTAACGAAAGGGGAAGGAAATTTCACAGTGATATTCGGACGTTTAGGACGGTCGCCGTCTTTTGCTTGAAGGGACGTTTCGGACCTTCCTGTATCGATAGAGTTAAAACGGAAATTGTGAGAAGTAAACTAGAAAATCCATCTCCTCTAAGTAAATCATTGAAAGATAAGATTAAGGAGGAGCACGCAAGGAATACCTCTCTTTATCTTCTCCCATTAGCAATAATCTTAGTTACGGCTCATGTAGTGAGAGCATAGGATAAGGAAGCAAAATTATCTACACTGGTGTGCCAAATTAAGGAGCATTTCCTAAAATGCGAAAAAATTGGAGTTAAAAGGTTGGAGACGGTTTTGTGTCGAAATTCAGAATTTTTTATTGTTTACTTTAAAGCCCATTTATTTAGCTTTCTAAATCTGGGTTTATTTTATTTTTACGATGAATAGAAACGGAGATATAGAATTTTTTATAAAACACGGTAGCACGGTAAACACTGTTTTCCCTCGTTATACCAAATACACCTCACTCCGAAGTATAAATTAATTTGCTTTATATTTATTTCGATTAATTATACACTCTATCTGCAAGTCATGTCAATTTGAATAAGATTTTGAGTTTCGACAAGCTACTATGAACATTTTTGCCGAAATGCACATTTGTGGAGTTACAAAATTCACGTATTGGGCCATCGATAGCTTAATTGTTGTTTAATGATTGATTTTATGGTCTTAAAAGAGAATTTCATGAACTGGGAATAGTTCCTCGCCAATATATACATTGAAATAATAACCTCAATAACCATTGAATCTTCACTTCTAAGAGAAAGTCTTTGCAGGAACAAAAAAAAGCTAGAAAAAAATTGCAGGCTCTCAGAATGAAAAAATGTGATAAGATTTTGAATAAAGAAGGTATATCTTACAAATGTGACAAATTTCAAAGGAAGTTAAATAAAATATTTTTAATGAAAAGAGCAAAAAAATTAAAACATTAAATGCGTTTTTGGAAAACTTATACTTTGTCGAGAGTTACTTACGCAAAACACGATATATCAAAACATTATCTATATATTTCCTTGAAATTTTGTATATATGTTCTCTTAAGTGAAGTAAAGGCAATGAACTAGAGATATAGTTTTTGATTTAGAGCTGCTTAATGTTGATTACACCTATGCATTTTGTGAAATTTTGAATGAGAGAATACTCGACTGTCCATAACTTTCTTGTAAATGCAGGTATTTCTTAGATCCCAGTTCAGTGCCTTCACCATAGCTGTAAATGTGATATGTACAGAAATAATTAAAATTTATGGATTAGAATTTCTGCTAAAGTGTTTCGCTTTTTGCTCTAATTTTACCCATTTTTTACCTAAATTATCCCATTTTACTGAATCTCAAGTGGCATAAAATTTCCTGACTGGTATTAACGATTGTTTTGAATCATATTGAGTCTGAAAATGAACTGAAATTGCACATTAAAGCGCCTTTTCAAAAATACGTTCCCGCACGTAGTCAGATACGTAATACGGAAACAATGGCTCTGAATCAGTTGTGGAGATTCGTGCAACGGAAACTCACATTTTACATTGGAGATTCGCTAACGAGGACATTAAGGGACCCACTAGAAATTGATGAAAGCGAAAAGGTGATGTCGGCTCCTCCCGTTTCTCAGAAAGCTGATAACGAGATAAAACTTTTATCAATGGTTATGTTTGATGTGCATAATATTTACATGCATTTTGTAAGCAGAGATATTCGAGAAATTATAAAGTTTTCTTTAAAAAATACCAAATTTTCCGCATGTTTTTTTTTTGCTTATAACTTGCAAAGTTTTCAACTAAATTCTATAAAACTTACAGAATACTTGACAATACGTTAGAGACGTATTGTGTAAAAGTTGAAGTAAATACCTTTAATATTTGAGGACATATGAGTATTTGTAGTAAATACTCTTTAAATGCGCATGTGCGAAACGTAGCGTAATTTTTCTTTCGTAATTTCAGAGCCATGATAATTACCGTAATTTTTCTTTCATAATTTCAGAGCCATGATAATTAACGTAATTTTTCTTGCATAATTTCACTGCCTCGAGGAAGATCCTCCAATCAACGCGCAGTGCTTGCTCTACTCGATCGCTGATTGGTTTAAACTTGTGAAATTCAACCCTCCACAACTCAACTAGCTTTAGTCGCAGAAGAGTTGAACTTTCTTTATTTTAAATGTTAATAAATGTTTTAAATGTTAAGAATATTTAACTAATTATGATTAACAAGACCAGGCGAATGTATAGAAATTTAAACTTCATAATTTTTTCAGAAATAACTTTATTGACTCATGCAACGTAAAATATAATTTTTTCGTCATTTAAAGCATTTTTCCAACTGGAATTATAAGCTTATCTCTGACGGTTTATAAATTATTTATTGGCACAGTTCTGCCAGTTTCAATTTAACTTAGTGCTTGGACAAATGTACTTTAGGTCAAACTATAATCCATCAATTTGAATTATTCTATTATTTTTAAATTCAATTTATTCAGATTCTTTGAGATTATTTTCTTTAAATCGCTTCTTTGTATTAACTTCTTATTTATTTCAAGCATTATATATACGGCATGGCACTTCTTATTGTACTATAATTGCTAATTTTTAGATATTCAGATGTCCCTAAAATTTATATATTGAGATTTATTACCATCATTTGCTAATAAAATTGATTCCCGAGAAAGTACCAAATTTGGTATTAATTTCGTCTTTACGATTTATCACAGCCTGTAAATATTTTTAAAAAATTATGATAAAATTATGCCATTTGTTGTAGATATTTTAATTTCTTACCATTTGAATTTTTTTTACCTAATAGATTTTCAAATCATTCTGCAAATAAATATTTTATATTTCTGGAAAGTTTGTAGTATATTCTACACTTCAGAAAAACAAAGAAATGTTAAGAAGAAAATATTTGTGTCAAAATGGACACATCCACGAATTTGTTCTTAGTAACATTTATTGACAAACATATTTCTAATAATTCCAAAAACATGTTTATAAGACTTAATGCATTCAATTATTCGAACTTTTATCATTCAACTTTCTTTGTTGTTACTTTAAAATACTTATAACTAGAAGATTTCTGCCCGTCTAAGACGGGCTTTTAGCCTTCAGACCATATCTCAGAACTGATTGTAACAGATAGTCGCAAAAGATGTAATGCAAAATCTCACGCACATTGACAGAGTGATTAAGAAATAAATAATAAAAAAAGAAGAAAAACAGGGTAAAATGAATCACTTGGCATTAACTTTCGTTTTGTTAAAAACTTTACTTTTTAGGATTACTTACGTTTTTCCAGAGTAAAAATAATGCGAACAGAAAATAAATGCATTACCAAATCTCTACTAATAACAAAAGAGAATGGGTGTGTTGGCGCTCTACAGGGCAGACCGCTGGACCTAGAGCTACGAAATTTTGGCACAAACAAACTTTGGAGGATGGGAATGTGCATCTCGGAGCTCTTTTTTCAAAATTTTAATTAATTAAAAATTAAGCAAATTTTTACCTTTTTCTTAATAACTTTCGGAGATATTGCAACTAAAAATGAATTTTACGCCAACTGAAAGACCCAAAAATTACCTTTCTAATTATTTCAATTAGGTTGCTTTACAATGTTTTCTAATTTTAATAAATTTTTAAAATTATTTTATGGTATAATTTACAATAATATTCAACGTTGAAACGCAATTCAATCCGTTCTCATTATTGAAACAAATATTTAATTGCGTGTTTCTCTTTCATTGTTGAAAGCTGAGGTTATATTTTTATACAATCATTCGATTTGCTCGTTCAGTAGTGACGCAGACAAAAGGGGAGGGGTTATTTTAAGCTCCGCACAGCGTAATTTATAAAAAATACTTTTGTCATAATTTAAAACAATACTTTTCATTTTTGAAACGCAATTCGACCCGTTTTCACTCATTAAATATATATTTAAATGCGTCTTTCTCTTTCATTGTTGAAAGCTGAGGTAATATTTTTATGCAATCATTCGATTTTCTCGTTCAATAGTGACGCAGACAAAAGGGGCGGGATTATTTTAAGCTCCGTCCAGCGTTACGGACATCTCTTTACAATTCTATTGTAGATAATTAATTTCCCATAATAACATAAGGTGATAAACATGTTTATCTAGACTCTCAGTATATATTTTTATCTTAACCTTTCTTAAACTACATTTCTATGAAGAATTCTCTAAAAGCCAGCATTGTTTATTTCCCGATATAAGTATTTTTTTAATTTTAAAAAATTAAAAATATTCTAATTGCAAATATTCTTATTATTTTAGCAAGCTATTTATTTTGATTAATTCGCTTCTGTTTTTGGCAAATGTGAATCGTATCTTTTTAATTCATTGGTTATTTCTATCTGAATAACCTGATTGAAAATTAATTATCAGTAATAGTTTTGAAAATGGTATTTTTGTTATTACTTATTCTTTTGATTTTAGCGTTTCATATCTCACAGCATTTATCTTAAATCAGTGTTTCCCAAACTTTTTTGTGTCATGCGCCACTTAAGCCTTTCTAAATCTCTTATGCCCCCTATGTAACATATATAATTTTTAATATTCAAAAATTGAATTGTTCAATGAAGATATTTAAATGACCGGTTTCAGGAAGAAATCATTATGATATTTTTGAGGAAAACAGTAAGTCAATTTTCACAACATGTAATGGAGATTTCAAATTCAGTTAAGAAATAATTTTTCGTAATTTCACCATTTTTATAAAGGTTTGTGGAGATTAAAAGCTTTTCTTATTTGTGTTTTTGAAAATTATTCACTGAGTAGATCCTAAAGAGAAATGTGTCTCTTCGATCTGACAATTTATATATTCTAGTTACATCACAATTTACGGTTGCTTTTATACTCTAGAAGAGTCGCACATTGGGAAATACGGATCTTCAGTTGTCTGTGAAAGAAAGTACAGTACATTTCTTTGGAAATAGTCATATATTTTTTACACTAAAAGCAAATAAAAAATTCACCAGTCAATAGATTTTCGGTGTGTTGAATGTGGTAATTAAATATGAATTTAAAACAAAATAGATTTTTATTAACATTCAACATAAGTAATATTAAATTAGAAATTACATCGAGACGATCGTCACTAGTATTTCTCTTCAATACAAGTTTTCTTGTTGCTTTCGTCAGATATGGAATTCTGGGATGACAGAAGACATTTCTACCATCCAATCAAACGCAATCAAATTGTTCTTGCAGCCAATATAGTGCAAAGATCTAAAACAGCTGATATTTTGATAGCTTAGACCACAGATCCATGAAAACCAGTACTTCATGTTGGCATTTATAATTGTCTATTTCTAAACATTTCTGGTGTCTACAAGAGTCGTTATTCTGTGCCTTGCCATTCAGTCACTTGAAAACTTTCAGCCATTTGTACTATACTCATTCTACGTTGTTTGTTACTTTTCTAACATGACTTTAGGAATTAAAAAAGGAATGAAACAAAATACTCCAATTATTTTGATAAATTTAGTGCTATGTTTTCGTTTTGATCCCTTTTAGTAAACAGCATCTCCCAATAATTCTATAGGAGAAAATACAGTACATTTCTCCAAATCGGGTATGTGTACTTCAAAGGAAAACGAAAAGTTCATACTGAATGAAAAGTTTCCTTAAATGATGAAAGTTTGTCTCTAATGAGGAAGGTACTTTCGTCACAAAGGCGACCAGTTCGCTTGAATAGCATGTCACATACTTTAAGTTCCGGAGAGCAAGATGACAGCCTCTGAAGTCGCTTCAATACTTAAATAGGGAGGTGGAACCTATTCCTACGCTGAGCATTGATTAAGAGTTCAAAATTAATAGCCAAATTATTCAACCAAAGTTTAGATTTTGGTTAAATGCAAAGGAACTCAAAAATTGCTTCACTTGTCGAAAGAAAACAGTTTGGTTTTGTTAATAGTAAATAATGCTTTTTATATAATTCTAGATTTAAATGTTAATTCGATCAGTCAAAAGACAATTTTGCCAATTTCAGATATTTACTATATTTTTACATTATTTATATTTTTACAACTACCGTTCTTGCACTTTTTAAAAAAATATGTAAAATTTAAAATTGATTAAAATATCATATTATTTCATTTTCGGCATAAAAAGGGAAGATATGAGTATAGAAATTTTAATTGAGTAACTGATAATTTAAATTAGGAAATACAAATAAGAAACTGGAAAAAAATAACGTTTTCAAGCATTCTTTGTACTCATTTCTAATGATTTACAATTTAATTTGTTCAAAAAAAAAATAGTTCAAAATAGAGATACATTGGTAAATGTAGCTTCAACGTATGAACTATTAAACTTTAATTCAGCATGGATGTAAATTTTTCTCTTATATGCCTAATGGATTATGGGTGTAAAGAAAGGAAAAGAAAAATTGCAGTACTAAAATCTGTTTGAGTAACTAAATTTGAAGATGGATATATATAAATTCATAGTTTGATCTGAAAACTAAAATTGAAAATATATTTGTATTGTGTTTCACTTTTAATCAGTGCCATCTACAGAGGATGTCAAATTTATTATAATTGAGAATTTATGGTAATGCATCAGGAATTTCTATAAATTGTAAATTCAACACATATTTCAAAACTAAATTATTTTAAGTTCGACCTTATTTTATCTAAAAAATCACCTTTTCTAAAAAGGTATGAAATAACCTTGATATCAAAATTCTTATTATTCTGCATCTTTTGATTTCGTCTATCAGTTTCCACTGTTAGTTTTTATTAGTGATCATTGAAGCATTTGCGATTTTCTTTTTAACTGTATCTATTTATTTGCCAAATATTCCAAAATGTCATTTTATTAGATGACAAAAAATGTTTTAATTCAGAAGGAAATTTTAAAGACAGACTTCAAATTTCTGATATCTTATAATATGAATTGCTGCCTCACATATTATAAAAATAATTTCATAAATGATAATGAATTTTATAAATGCAAGTAACACAAAGCTCATATATTACTCTAATATTTTATACATTTATGTGTTGTTAAAAAGTCATACCAAATGCTAACGTTTTGTTCATTGATTTTTCTCTAGAAATGTTTCAGCTACATTTGTAATTTGTAAACAAAAAATAACTTGAATTTTCTATATATCATTCATAGGATTAAGCGTTTTAAAGCTTAATTTTAAAAAATGTGTTGTATTTTTAAAAAGTTAGGTAAAATACAGTAAAACCTTATTAGTACATCGTTCAAGGGACTCAAAAAAGTGCGGTCGATAAGATTCAATAACAAATCATAGCTCAAATGCTATAGAATGCTTCCCTTAGCAATATATTACAGGTGTTTAGCTTTTTTTAATGTGATTTCATAATCATTCTAACATATCATTATGTTAATAATGTCCTTCATAGCAATAAATATTAAAATGCTTTTCCCATTTTAAAAATTCAAGCTTTTAAGCAACTGAGAAACACTTAAATATAACTTCAGGAGTTTTATTGCAATAACACTTATTGCAAAAAATTGCTGCAATTTTTGTTATAGCCTATGTACACTTATTTAATCTTTATTCATTTTTATAACAGAATATTAAACATTAGAATTTAATTATCATTATTATTGCAATATCTCACATTAATTTATTACCACCTCCCCACATCTCATCACCAACTGCTACTCAATACAAGACTGGGAAGTCATCGAGTCTTCTAATATAAGTGAAATCTTTTATCAAGCTCTATAGTGCGGGAAAAAAAGAATTCAATATTTTTATTAGACCTCAAAAAGGAAATATTGATGAGTTCAAAGATCAGAGTAGGCGACATACAATCTAATACTTGTGGCGTTATAAAGTTGTTTTAAGCATTCAGATTAATAGGAATAAATCAGTTGACAAGACAAATTGACACAATAACGAGATCTGCGAATGAGAATCTTTTTAACCATTTAAGTGTTAGAGTTACATTTTTCCGTTTCTCATGATGAGTTCAAAAGCAAATAACTCATTTTATGTGCATAATTTCTTAAACTATCATGGGTAAAATAGTATTAAGTTTTCAGAGATTAAGTGTTAGAGCTACATTTTTCCGTTTCTCATGTTGAGTTCAGAAGCAAATAATTCATGTTGAAGTGCATAATTTTTTAAACTATAATGGGTAAAATAGTGTTAAGTTTTCAGAGATTAAGTGTTAGAGCTATATTTTTCCGTTTTTCATGTTGAGTTCAGAAGTTCAGAAGCAGATAATTCATGTTGAAGTGCGTAATTTCTTAAACTATCATGGGTAAAATAGTATTAAGTTTTCAGAGATTTCATTAAATGCAATAAAAATCCGGTTATTCACTTTAAAAGCAAATATTTAAGACTCTAAAGCTATTAGTTCAAAATAGCTAACCGCTTACAGGGTTAAAAAGACTTCACTATATATATGCTATTTAATAAATTAATAAAAGTTTGAGATGATTAATTATGAATTTCGTTTCAGAAATTAAATTTTTAATAGCCGCTCTCGCCGACCTCCGGGCGGGTTCTCTGCAAGAATCCACTTTGCTCTACACCACCCCTGCCACCTCGTTGCTTCGAGGCTCTCAGCAATTACTTTTTTCAGTTTTAAGTACTACACGAAGAACAGTGGAACAGACCATAAAACCATAGTAGATTCCATATTTGTAGACAACACATTCCTTTAAAATTGTAAAATCTTTCAATAAATTCTAGATGTAATGTTTTGTATAAATTTTTTACGAATTTCGGATAAAAGTCTTCAGATCCATAAATACAGAATCAAATCGCCCTAACTAAACAGTTTCCATCACCTACACTAGGTATTTCACAATATTTTTGACGCGCCATTGTGATGGAACTGTTGGGATCTACATATTTAAAATAATATGGTAAAACACTCAGACAGAGTTCGCCAGCCCCAACCACCAGACAGATTTCGACATTTTTTCATTTGAAAGGCTATGACGTCTAGATATCTCATCAATGATCGTCTACCCTGCCCGTCTTTCATTTTCTAACGAAATCGAAAAATACACTTCTCCTCTGTTCATTGTCTAGGGGTAAACCTTGTAGAAACTCCCCAGCCCCAACCACCGAACAGATTTCTACAATTTTTATTTTATATGATAGCTTATGACGTCTAGATATTCTATCAAGAGTCGCTTGCCTTCACCACCCCATATTTACGAAGGAAATCGAGAAATATTCTTTCCCAATGTACATTCTCTATTGGGAAAAACATTTGGACAGTTCGCATGCAACAACCACCAGACGGATTTCGACAATTGTTATTTCATATGAAATCTTATGACGTCTGGATATGTCATCAAAGGTCACCACCACCCACCCACCAACTCTCATTTTCGAAATTAAAATACATATGGAGAATAATGATGAGAAGTATTCTTTCCATTTCGTTCAAAAATGGGGTGGGGCAGGCGACCCATGATGACATATCTAGACATCATAACCTTTCAATTAAAATAAAAATTGTCGAAATCCGTCGAGTGGTTGTTGCTGGCGAACTGTCCAAAGGTTTTTCCCTATATAGTGGGAAAGAGTTTTTCGATTTCGTTCGAAAATGGGGGTGGGGGCAGGCGACGCTAAATGACATATCTAGACGTCATAAGCTTTCATATTAAACAAAAATTGTCAAAATTGGTCTGGTGGCTGAGGCTGGCGGACTCGGTGAAGAATTTTTTCGATGGGGAAAAACCTTTGGACAGTTCGCCTGTAACAACCACCCTACGATTTCGACAATTTTTGCTTAATATGAAAGCTTATGACGTCTAGATATGTCATCGAAGTTCTTCTTCCCCCAACAACCCCCCATTTCCGAACGAAATCGAAAACCCATATACAGAATGCATGGTGGAGAAGTGTTTTTTTTCTATTTCGTTCAAAATTGGGGTGTGGGCAGGCGATCCATGATGACATATCTAGACGTCATAACCTTTCAATTAAAAACAATTGTCGAATTCCGTCGGATTGTTGTTGCTGGCGAACTGCCCAAAGGTCTTCCCCACAGAGAATCTACAGTGGGAAAGAGTTTTTTCAATTTCGTTCAAAAATGGGAGTGGTGGATTGCAGGCGACCTTTGATGATATATTCAGACGTCATAAGATTTCATATGAAACAAAATTTGTCAAAATCGATCTGGTGGTTGAGGTTGGTCGACTCGGTGAAAATGCTTTACCAAATTATTTTAAATATATTGATTTACATTAGTTTGCTCTATTCACTTTTCAATAATGAATTTCAAAATTCAACAGAGATATTCAATATAAATAATTTTAGAATTAAAATAACCTTGACAATTTATTGGATAGAAACATGGCATACACGTTTGATGGCTTTTTCAATCCAACGAACATAACAATGCTTGTAAAATTCTCTAACAAGATAGAGTAACATATCCTTCTTATAAGAGAAATTTTGAACTCGCAGCATAAGCTACATGCGAAACCGGAATCCGAACAAAAATGAAAGCTGTATTTACAGACCTGCATCCGTCTGGAGGTACATCTATTAACAAAAATGAAAAATCAAACAGTTGAAAGGAAACGAAAAATCTTTTACATCAATCTGTGCAAACAAATTCAGCCCGGGGAGATGGAAGAAGCTCTCCTGCTAAGTCAAAGGATGTTTTATATAAAACGCTCCACTCTCATTTTCTTCGAGTTTACTTTGAGAAGAATCATGATTTGTGCCTATTTCTAGTGAAAAGCGAGAATAAACCTTTGAACATTCAGTTGATTTCCTTCAACTTCAACAAATCCAAATGAGTAAACACATATCATGGCAATGAAACTCCCTCTTCAAGAATGAAGAAAACTCTGTTTCATTCCTCGTGTAAATCGATACAGGTTGTTTTAGTTTCTTTGGAAAGGTTAATTTGTATCTGAAGATGTCTGATGCCAAGGTTTGGATTTAGGGAGTTGGAAGTCACAGGATTTAATGAACTAGCCTACAATGCTTATACTGTCAACAGGGAATAAACATTTTCTTGTTCTATATTAGGAATATTTATTGATAAAGCTTATATAGTAAATTTATTTAACCTTCAGCCTTGGAAGCCTTTTTTCGTTTTTCTTCAGAAAATGTTTGATTTTGTAATTGCTTATTACATGCTAATTGCGTGGAGAAATCCAAAAACATTTTGAACAAATCTGGATTCTATTTTTAATATCGCTCTATAATGACGTCGTCTATCAAGTTATGTGGAATATTTGAGCCACAATTACAACGCTAGAAAAGACAGGAGTTCTATATTAAAAACAATTCTTCTTATATTATTATTTAATAAAATAACCAATCTATTTACTAGTAAAATGCTTGATTCACAACAGTAAAAATAATTGGGCATTAAGTATTTTAATTTTTAATTATGTAAATAGTATTAAAATATTTACTGATGAAAACAAGATCTAAATTTTAAGAAAAGGTACATTAAAGAAACTGTTTTAATCTCTAAAATGTTGCCATATAGTTTTGCATTTCTCATGATGATGTATGATGGTGCCGAAATAGACATACTCAATCGTAACTAAAATATTTTTAAATAAAGAGTCTAGTATTCATTTAAATACTTTTTACTTCATATTTTGTAAAATTTCGAAATTCATATACTCCAGTTTTGTAAACATTCTACACTTTATACATTAATGTGTTATTTATTAACTATTGGTTAACTTTAAAAATAACTTATGCTGCATGTCTTTGAAGACCTGTATTGGTGGATTTTTACCTGAAAATTAAATCCCATAAGATATATGAAAAGGAAATGTGGGTCAATTCCATAAAAATGATTAATTCTTTTCATTACTGGAAGTATTTACATTTTTACAGTTGAGGGAATTCCTAGTGTTTCATAATCATATTGTGACGAAAAAATAGTGAGAACAAAAATTAAATGAAACACAAGTGTGGGTATTTATTAATTTAATTTTTTAAAAAAATATATAACGGATTCAATTCTTGCTCATTTGTTGCATGTGAAATATGCCATGCCAAATTGTTTTTGGAGTTCATTCTGAATACTACGTCAAAAAAAAGTGATATGAAGTCACTCAACTGCGACGACAACGTGCAAGTTATAGGTATAGATTGATTGTCTACCTATGCGTCACGTTTATCAAATCCATTAAATTAAAACATGAGAGATTGGTTTAAACATTTTCTTATATTTCTTCTCAAGATTTTTTTACCTTCTGAAGTGCTGTAAATCTTAGGGAACATGAGAATTCTTGCAAATGCTACATTGGATGTGTAGAAAATGTGTAATAATTCACAAGGAGAATTCTACGAACTTTCGTTTTTCCATTCGTTTTAAGGTAAAACGAACTGAGTTAGTAAATCTCAGAAGAGTTAGTATGAAACGAGCTTTTTCGCAGGTAAAAGTAGCTCTGAAAACAAATGAACTAAAATCACGTAATTTAATATACTAAAATTAAAAACAAAAAATATAACAAAATGAATACTTTTTTACAGAAATGCTTCGTACACATTTTTCATCTTAACGATATATGATATTAAGGTATCCGACTGTGTTCAGAGACATTTTTTTGAAAAAAAACTTATATACATTTCTTAATGTTATTTTTCAACTGCATATGTTTTAAAACTATGAAAATATTGTAAAATTAGGCTTTCAAAATAATATTTTTTAAAAATAAACTGAGAAATTTGAAGAAAAATGATTAAAATATTTGCCTTGCGCTAACATCCATAGACAAAATCATATTCTAAATATACATAAATCCTTGTAGGAGTACATTTTTATGACAGTTATCCGTGTTATGCTCTAAAATATTTCTTGTACTTCAAAATAGTTTTGAGATATATCTGATCATAGTTACTAAACTGGTAATTTTTCATAAAAAATGCTTTCCGTTTATATTTAAGCACTTAAAAGTAATGCTTGATTTTAAAATTGGCCTTAGTTTTTAGAGGAAAACATCAAGCATATTACAGAGAACAATCTCAGAAAATTTCATATAATTACTTGAATAACTTTTTGAGAAATCATTGCTACGGTCGACAGTTTTTCTTAAAAATATCATTTCTCAGAAAACGCATTTAAAGTTTTCATGCAACATAAAATAATGCTTACAGTTCGGTAATAAAACAGCTGTAACTCCATTTGTAATTCACGTAGAGTAAAAAGTGAAACAGTTTTAGAAAGCTGGTTAAACAGGCTACAAAATTAAGTCATAAAAAGTTTTTTGATAGTTTCATCAAAAACGACGATTTTAAACCAGTCGGATACCTTAATAGACTTATATAAACAAGTGCATAATTTAGTTTAAATAGAAAAGCAAAAATTTATTTTAAAATTTTTTATGATAGATATCATTTGCCTGAAATCTTCTTACAATTATAAATGATTTGAACTTTGATGAAGTTAAATCATTTAAACTTCTAATAGATGCCTTAAAAATAAATAGATTACAAAGGGCGGATAGATAATTATTTACTTAGAAATATGAAATGCTTTAATAGTATTTCTATGCTTTAATGAAAGCATCTCATCGAAAATGTTTAAAAGATATTTTAAACTTTTTTGATTGACTTTCTTATTAAAATCATTTTTTTTCGAAGCTCACAGAAATGAATTCAGTACTATTTGATTTTGTACATATTTTATCAAATTCAGGAATAAAATGATCCATAAAATAAAATTTTGTTGAAGTTGTATTGCAATATCTACTAAAAATGGTTACTTACTTCTGAAATATTCTACAAACTATATATCTCTGAGCTTGCTTAAAAAATTTCTTAAACAGGCGTTTTATTCATTCTATATTATCAGAGAAAGCAATTTCCTTTCAGTTTCGACCAAGGGAGTTTGCAATATGTTACAGACGAGTTACATCACCGGAGTCCAGAGAATATTATTTTTAGGGAATGGAACGACAATGTTTCAAGTCACANGAAAATAGTTACACTAAAGGGAACTCAAAAGGGCAATTTATAATCACGATAGATAAAACGAAATTTTTATTTCGTTAATCTGAAAGATGAATAAGTGCAGAGCTTAATTTGCTTAGATATCTTAGAATTCCTTGAGGCAAACGGATAATAAATTCTCCATAGTCTTAAGTATAGAAACAAATGTCTAAAGTGCAGTCTTATTAATTAAGTAGATTTTGAAAGAAGTGAATTAATTACGACGGTAATCAAAATCAAATCATTTGTAGGAATGATAAGATTGAAAAGACACACGTATTTCGTTATTTATTTTTAATGAATTTCTGGATTGTATAAAGAATTTCATTGCACATGGTGAAAAAAATCATAAAGATTATTTTTCCAAAGCTAAAGCGTACATCTTCATTTCTCTATAATTCATTCATTCTTCATTTCTCTCTCATAACATTTAAAAGAATAAGTTAAGGCTAGCTAAATAAAAAATATGTACAATATAACACATTGCGTTTCATAAAGGGGAGAATTTCTCGTTTAAGTTTATACTTATTTTTTCGATCAAACATAAAGATGTTATATAGATGTTACACTTCTTATGATAAATAATTTCGTATACAACACTGTATACTAAAATATACCGTATTAGTCTAACAATTTCTAATTAAAATTCTGCTTTTATCAATATTATTAAAATAAATTTAAGAAAAACAATTTTTAAAAATACATTTTTATTATTTGTATTTTAATTATTCTCTACTTTTCAATCTGTTATTTATGATTCATTATATAAATCAATGAACTGACTTGAAATTAATTTTTTTTTCTCAAATTCACTTCCATCGGGAAAGAATGGAATCCTGATTTCATTAAATTAATCAATCAACTCATCATGAAATTCTGAAAAATAATAAATAAAAGTATTATAAACGAGAAGACACAAATGTACAAGATTCAAAATTTCCCAAAAGTCAAAACTTTCAATAAAATTAGTAAAATTAGCCAATAGTGTTTTAAACCAATAGTTCAACAATTTTTGTAAGTGAGTGAAAATTAGATTACAAAATTCTATTCATACAAATATGAAAAAAATTCAAGCTAAATAAGAATGCGTAACAAACTCTTGCCCTTAAACATCATCAGTATGGCAAACCTGAAAAAATACTACAATAGTGACACTGTGACTGATCCTGCAAAATAATTTATGACTTAAGATTACAAATTATGAGAGTTAATTATGAGGCGTGTTTTTCTAAGTTAGCACCGTTTTGAAATTCGGCAGCTGCAGCGCTGAGGCTGCCGTTCCGAGCATGCGCGTTGAGTACCTCCATCTGTTGGCTAGCCACAGGCGCCATTATGGAAGAACTCGATCGTGTTTACGTTTGTTTGTGAGTTTTTAAAATGGCTCAGACAATTAAAAATCCCGCCGACTGTGAAATACGCTCTGTCATTCATTTTCTTAAGATGTGAAAGCGGCTCAAATTCATCGTCAGATCAGTGGAGTGTATGGAGAAAACATTATGAGTGAAAGAATGGTGAGAAAATGGGTTATAGCATTTAAAGATGGCCGCACGAATGTGAATGATGAGGAACAAAGTGGGCGACCTTCATCTGGCATTACTGAAGACTTGGTGCAGGAAGTTGATGGAAAAGTTCGAGAGAACAGACGCTTTATGATTTCATCTTTATCTAATGAATTTCCTCAAGTTTCAAAAAGTGTTCTTTATGGAATTGTAACAGCAAACTTGAATTACCGTAAGAGGCCGTCCACAAATGATGTCACGCTTGGAGGGGGGTTCATAAAATTGCGACAGTTTGTGAGAAGGGGGTAACAAGAAGTGTGACATCACATATTTTGGTTAAAATAAAAACATTTAAAATCAGCAGATAAAATTTTGAAGTTATTTTGAAATTACCAGAATTTGAGGGTGTTTTTCTA
This sequence comes from Araneus ventricosus, assembly GCA_013235015.1. Classification (NCBI taxonomy): domain Eukaryota; kingdom Metazoa; phylum Arthropoda; class Arachnida; order Araneae; family Araneidae; genus Araneus; species Araneus ventricosus. Next base: position 384,326 of record BGPR01000473.1, read on the forward strand.
ATTGGGGCTAAAACAACTTTCATGTGATTTTTTTCACTTATATTCCTTTCTTTTCGAAAAAGCATTCTAGGTAGGTTCCGAGAATATGGTAGCAACAGAAATTCTTCACCTTTGGCAGAAAACCTCCCCCTGCTTACAAATGTCATTAAAACACATAGTAAAAGTTTAAAAATAAAATTTGAAATATGATCTATAACGTAGCGCTTTGTTTCTTAACTGCAAGTATAAGTTAATGTAATATAGCGTGACATGTGACAAGGGTGGAGGCGTATGGTGAAGTGTGACACTTTGTTACAAAGGGGGGGGGGGCCAAAAATAAATATTGAAAAAAAAATGTGTGAAATCATTTATGGACAACCCCTAAGAAATGCTCACGTTTGGCAGGCGGCAGATTCCTATGAGGATGGAATTGAAACGATGGTTATACGAAACGACAAATGCTTTATTATTGGTGGAACTTATGTTGAAAAGTAGATTAAGGTACAGGCTTTTATGTGAAATTAAAATTGATAAAATTGTATACTTGTGTGTTTTTAATTTCAAAACGGTACTTTAAAAACACGCCTGATATATCATTTATGAGTACAAATTATGAGCATCATGTTTTGTTTTCAAGCTTTGGACGTTTCTGTAAAATACCTACTATGATAAAAATATTACGTTTTCAATATCGAACGAAAAAAGTAAATTCTATCAGAAGTAATATTTTTTTCTTCGCTTGTAATACGTATATGGTTATTTTTTCTGTTGGTAAATTATTTGTCTGGCTTTTTCTGTTGCCGTGTAGTCAGTAAAATACAAACCCCCGATAAAACCAGTGTTACGCTTCTCTATCAAATCGAATCAGGCAATTATCGAAGGTTTGCGAGTGACAGTGATTTCTCATTCCTACCAGATGGATCGGTGTAAAATGCGTTTGACAGCAATATTCCACCCGAATGAAAAATTCCACACATGTCACTATTGAAGGATTTCAGATTTTTCCCTTATCTTTTTTTATTCTTAAAATAAATCCCACAAAAATATCGCTCGCCCGGAAACTTTTTCGGAAGTTTGCCAACTTCCTGCTAAACGCTGGATTTCCGAATGTAGAAATGTTGCTTTAAAAGACATTTTTCCCCTTGAAAGAAAAAGGGAAAAAGTAGCCGAGGGAAAGTCGTATCAGATCTTCGGAGGCTTACATGGCCGAACTTTGAAAATATGGAATCCAGAAGATTTCTATGAAATAACATTGGCAGGATTAATATTTTTGCTGTTGTTCGTATATGTTAACGCAGAAAATAATAAAATAAAACACTTAGGAACACCTTTCAAAGGACAGGATATATGCTTCTCACGAAGTTCGTGATGCTTTTGTACATATCGTATATCACTGAGGATATAGGATTGGGTAATGCTCTGTATTATATAATATAGAAGATTTGAAACTCTCTTCCAAAAGATCTCGAAACCCTTTAAAAAATAAAAGATTTTGTTTCAGAGTTTGTGACGCAATCATCATTCCATCCATAAATGTAATTCAAACGAAAGCTTTTTTATATTTATTTGAATAAAAATCCTTTTAAGGTTCAAAAAAGTTATTAAATAAAATTGTTTGTTTTATGATGAACATTGACAGTCCATATAAAGTCGGATGTTCGGAAAATGAACACTTTTGTTTTACCCACTTATTTAATTCTTCTCTGATCCAAGAGTTATGTATTCATAGTCCTTTATCGAGATTCTCGAAAATTTGAAAGGATTTTTTAAAAAGTAAAATTTAAATATCACGCTTAAGTATAATTTTCCGTCTAAACTTTTACTTAGGATATTATTTTAAACATTATTTCTTCTGAAAGATTGCTAATAAGCAATTGAATGAATTTTCAAAAATATACAATATTAGCATGGCAAGTCATCTGGAGTATTGTTGTCAAATTTGGTAACAAAATAAGGGATGAGAACATGAGGTATCTTTGTGTTTCTAGTTATCCCGAAGTAGCAAGAGTTCATAAATTATCTTTCCACCAATCATAAACAGGGAATATGAAAACCGAGAGATCAGCTGTGATATCGGTATTGTTTTGGTTGCTTCTGCTTGACATTGTTATTTAACTTATCTGAACAAATTGTTATGAATTTAAATTGTCATTTAACTTCCTGAATGGCAAAATTATTATAGTATAGCAATAAGAGCTAATGTTGGCAATTTGCAACAGATGCAAAGTGTAGTAATTGCTGCATTTGCTCACTACACGTTAAAACAGTATAGCAGCTTCGACACCGAGCGAATTGCTACGGCAAAGAGGCAGTGTTTGCCAGAAACAAAACCATGCAGAAAAAAACAGGCAACCAGGAAGAAAAAAAAGAAATATTTAGAATAAGGAAGGTTTATTTTATATGACTAGTGATTTTTAGGTAATAGTATTCTGGATTATTTCAGTAAAGTATATATTAAAACTTTAAACGCCTTTTTTGTAGAATGTAATTATATAAATTTTACTACGCAAAACATGATTTCAGAAAATCTTATGAAAATGTTTCTTTGAAATTTTGTATATATATTACCACAATGAACAAAATATTTAGATCGAACATGTACAGTTTTTAATTTTTGGCTATTTATTGTTATCGATACCTACGCATTTTCAAAAATTTTGATTAAGAATATGTGCGATGAGCTATAACTTTTTTGCAAATGCTAATATTTCTTATATTCATTGCCTTTAGCATTGTTCCAAGTATGCTGTGCAAAAAAGAATTTAAATCCTTGATTAAGAATTCCAGGTAGAGAGTTTTGCATTTCGCAGTAATTTTTATCAAATTTTACCTAGAGTATCCCATTTTAATGAATTTAAATTTCCATTTAGTTTCCTGAGCTGGATTATTCATTGTTTAGAGTCATATTCAACCAGAAAATACACTAAAATTGTTAGTAACAGAGCTTTTCAAAAAATTTTGCTCCGTACCTAGGCGGATACCTTAATCATCTCTCTCTCTCTCTTTTTGCGTATCATGCTCCAAAACTAGGGGACATACTGAGTACTATTAAATCAGACATCCACTTTTTTCAACGTAAACACTGCAGAGATTTATAACCTACAAAATGGTACAGCTATTAATATACTAAGATTCGTGCTTAGACAAAAAGCGAAAAATTAGCACAATTATCAATAACCTTTGAATCACAATTGTATAAATATAATACAGTTTTCAAAATTATTTATTTTAGATTCAAAAATATTATCTCGACGGCAATTTTGCGCCCCAGTTTGGTTTTCTTATTCTTAATGTTGAAAATATTCATGAATATCAGGATTTTTTAAAATTTAATTGCATCCAAATGGTAGATTTTGCTGAAGGAGGCCTATTTAGAAAAAAATTTAGGGACAGAGAAATCACACAAGGTTTGGAAATTTTAAACTGCGCAATTTAAACGTAGGTCGAACAATGATCGAAATGTCAAAGTTCGAATTACAGTTTAAATATTTTTTAATTTATATTTTATATATATATATATATATATATATATATAATTCTATTTTATTTGTTTACTAGCCGCCCTTGGCGACCAGCTCGTTCGTGCGGAATAATGACTTTCTTGATTGTTAAACAATTATTCCGATATGTAAATTTATTTCAAATTTCTCTTTTGTAGACAGGAAGATATGAATTTAAAGAAAACATGAATTTTTTAGCAATTGAAATACATTTTTCTAAATCTTCTTAAGAAATAAAATGTTTTAATATTCAGCATTTAAAACTAATTTTCTGCGCATGGTCAAATTTAGCAACGAAACATTATCTGATAAGAAAAGCTGCAGAATATCTTGGTCATTCTATATTATTTCTGTTGTCAATATCCCTTCATCTCAACTCATACAAAGCCTACAACGTTGAATGAGGTAACGTCGGATGTGATTTTATACCGACTGCTTACATGGAATACTCTGTTTATGTGCAAACAACATGAAAGCTCTACTCATTTTGCAAAGCCTACCTAAATACATATAAATCAAGTATCTTAATTTGACTTCAGCGAATTTAATTTCAACAACCCAACAAATAAAATCATTTTGGGTGGGGAGAGGTTAAGTGTGTAAAATGTTTGCTTGGGTTCACTAAAAGAAACTAAATTTCTAAAACAGTATCAAGAAAAATTTTAAAAATTATCAGTTAAACTTAAAAATACTTTACGGTCTCGTCGAAAATTTTTTACCAACTTATAAACATTACCCGTGTGAATTCTGAGCTAAATTTGGCTGTTAATCGCTTTAAAAAAATCATCAAATATTTTTGGCAGTATCGTGTTTTTAAGTTTGACCAAAATATTATTTAAAAAGAGAACATCAGAATTTTGAATACAATACATTTTGTGAAGAGTGAAAGTTTCTTTCTATTTTTTTTCTTAGTCAAAATATGTAAAAGGAAAGTAACCCGAATTATAATGAAATTAAAAATTTGTAATCAGAAAGTAAACAAAAAACAACCGTTTTTTGATAAAGAAAAGCCGTCATTAATGGCTTCATACAATAATCAGAAATCAATTACTGATTTTTACCAAATGATTATATTAGATGTAGAAATATTTTATGAAAGTTTAAAAATGATTCCTAGTATATATATGTTTTAAATAAAGCATATTCGATAATTTTTAATCAATCGTCTCGTGCGACAATAATTTGTATGGAAGATAAAACTTCGTATTGCGCGTAATGAATAATTTGAGTAATCTAGTAGAAATTGCATCAGTACAAAACTTTTTGAACTCTGAATTTCGTTTAAAAATTGAGAAGTGTCAAATCTTAAAATATATATATTTAAAAACTTGTTTAAATTAGGAAAATATCGTACCGTAATACAAGTGATATAATTAAAAATGTAATGTTTTGCGTTTTAAAATGATGTAAAAATAGTTCTTGTGAGATAATCGTTTTGGAATATATCGCCGAAAAACGTCAAAATTTTGCTAAATTATTAATTAATAGACATTTTAATTAATTTCTGGACAAATTCTTTCTAAAAGTTTACAGTGCCCTTCCGTTTGTCTCGAAGGTCACGTGTACCAAATTTCATCATGGTCGGACAAACACTGTGGATTTGTATAGAAGAAATATACGCAAACAAACATGCAAACTTTCGTCTTTATATATATAGATTTATTTATTTTTAACCTTAGCAAAATGCTACCTTTTTGAATGGCAAGATATCTGTGGAAAGCTGTGAATGCAGGTTCTAAATTTAATCTAGATTTAAACTGGGGATTCAATAATAACATTTATTTTAAAGTAGATCAGAATAATATCCAGGTATTTTTATAAGGCTTTGTCAATAGATATCTTTTCAGTAAGTTGTAATAATGAATATCGCTATTTGGTTCTTACGAATGTGCAAAATCCATTTTTAAATTTAACACATTTTCATGAACTCCATAGTATAATACTTTAAACAGCAGGTTTCAATAACTTTTTTTCTTATAATAATTTGAAGAAAGGATTATATCACATTCAGAATACATTAGTTGAGTGTATTTTTAGTTTCTTCTAGATTTGGTTTAGTTCAGCTAGGTTAATGTTCCCATTTAAAGTTATATGAAGGTTAGTTTGAATAATTTTTTCTTAATTTTTATACGTAGTAGAAAATATTTTATTTCGCCACCCAATAATTGAATCAATTTTCAGCGTGTTTTCACTAAATATCAATTAAATAAAAGAGATTTGAACCTATAGTTTAAAAGACCTCTGCGTAGTAATGTTTTAGCCCTGATTCGTCTGTCTTATTTTCTTCTTGCTTGACAGCAAGAGTCATTTCTTTCTGGGCAAAACAATTTTTTGCATAACACCATGGAATTTCCAGAAAGAATGCCATCCTAAAAACATTAGCACTCTATATTTACTTACTTTTTATAAACGTAGTAGAAAATATTTATTTCGCCTCCAAATCATTGAATCAATTTTCAGCATGTTTTAACTGAATATCAATTAAATAAAGAAGATTTGCAACGCTAGTTTGAAATTCCGTTGCGTAATAATGTTTTAGCCTTGATTCATCTGTCATATTCTTTTCTTGCCTCACAGGACGCCGCCTGCACCACCAAGAGCAATTGCTTTCTGGGCAAAACAATTCTTTGCATAGCACCATGGAATTTCCAGAAAGAATACCAGCCTAAAAACATTAGCACTTTATATTTACTTACTTTTTAT
>BGPR01000473.1:390517-473536 GCA_013235015.1 Araneus ventricosus
CACCATGGAATTTCCAGAAAGAATACCAGCCTAAAAACATTAGCACTTTATATTTACTTACTTTTTATAAACGTAGTAGGAAAGTTTTTAGTTCGCCACCTAATCATTGAATTAATTTACAGCTTGATTGCATTAAATATAAATTAAATAATGGAGATTTGAAACTCTAGTTTGAAACACCGTTGCGTAATAATGTTTTAACCCCGATTCGTCCGTCTTATTTTCTTTCTTGCTTGACAGCAAGAGCCATTACTTTCTGAGCAAAACGATTCGTTGCATAACACCAAAGAATTTCCAGAGAGAATGCCAGCCTAAATACATTAGCATGTTAGATAAAGTGAAAATTCTTATTTCAAGGTGATGTCTAAAGAATGCAATTTTAATTATCATAACGTTGACACTGACAAAACCCATGAATTAAAGATTTGATTCAACAATAAAATTGGTTGAAACTTCATTATAAAATGGCATTGTTACAAATTGAGCTTAAAATCAATTTTGAAAAAATAACTATTTATATTAAAGAAAATGCTAAAAATATTTTATCACTGAAAAACTATTTTAAAAAGTGGTAACAAGCAAGGTGAAAAAATTTAAAATTTCGATTAATGTGTAATTAATTAAAATTGTAATTAAAATTTTTGAAAACTATTTTCTTAGTTAGCCCCTACTACCCAAGAAGTAACTGCGCGTAAAATTTAGTAGATTTAGATCCAGCGGTCTACCACGAAGAGCATTTTTAACGATTTTTGCATTACTGAATTTGCAGAAAGTGTACCAGCGTAAAAACATTACCATGTTAAAAAATGTTATATAAATAAGCGCTGTAATTACAGCATATGAATTCTCTTTCATCAATCAACAGCATAAAGCGGAATAATTTTTGTCCATCCTTTAGATTAATTCATCATTCTTATATGAAGTTTTCTGAAAAAAATTCAGTTATTCATCAGCATAATTGTGCTGCTTTTCAGTAGCTGCAAATTAAGGTATAATTATACACGACGAGTTTTGTGTTTGAAAAATCAATGTTTAGTTTTATTTTTTAAATTTGATTAATGTTCATGGATGAAAATTTTTGTTAACATATTCTTTTTCATTTATTTCCCAGGTGTTTCTTCAGAACCCACTTTTGTAGAAATGATCCCAAATGTGACAGTTCCAATCGGTAGAGATGCAGTTTTACAGTGTACTGTACAAGACATAGAAAACTACAAGGTAAGATATTTCTAACGGTGCATGGAACGACTATTTGGGAAGAAAGAAAAAAATATATTTAAAGTTGATTTGAGTATGTAGTACAAATCATCGTAGCATGATTTGTTTGATTCGTCTATCTTTATATTATTTTTAAAAAATTTACTGTTAATCATTGAACTTGCGTATAAGCGTGGTTAACTAAAATAATGAATTTAAGATATTTTGAAAGATTTTTTAAAAATTAGACAAAAAAATGCTACAGAAATAATAGGCGTTACTGAAAAGCTATTTTTTTAAATTTTAAAGTGGTGTACAAATATGCTTTGTGTCAGAAAATGCTTCGAAATTATAAGGAAAAAGACTTTAAAATTTCTGTTAAGTTATAAATAATTAAGGATCCAATTAATCATATTAAACAAATATACTTAATTTTTAAGTTAAGTGCTCATTTTCTTAATGAGCACTTACAACCCAAAAAGAAATGTCAATATATGGTAGCTCTGGGTTCAGCAGTCTGTTCTTTATTGTATTAAATCTACTTAATTTTTAAGTCAAGTGCTCATTTTCTTAATGAGCACTTACAACCCAAAAAGAAATGTCCATATATGGTAGCTCTGGGTCCAGCAGTCTGTTCTTTATTGTATTAAATCTACTTAATATTTAAGTTAAGTGCTCATTTTCTTAATGAGCACTTACAACCCAAAAAGAAATGTCCATATATGGTAGCTCTAGGTCCAGCAGTCTGTTCTGTATTGCATTTTGGATGCTTTTTGCACATTGCATGCGCATGATTCGTGACATAATTTAAAAATACTATCCAGACTATAAACGTTAACAGGTTAAAACAAAATAATAATATGTGAATAATTTTTAAACAATCTCTTTAAAAGAGAAAAGGAGAGCTGAAATATTTTTAAAGATTCTTTTAATTGAGAAAAATAAATGATTTAAATTTAAGCATCCTACCTAATTAGCATAATCTTAACACACACTTATATGATAATTGCACTCAGTCCTCCGTTCCCTGCAAGGTATCGGCTTTTGGGAATGAGTGTTATCTGTCGCTACTGTTTAACTTAAGAATCGGATAAATATTAGTCTCATTTCTCTTTCTGATTCCACTGCATTTTCTTGCATAGCATAAGTTTTAATTAAACTGCCACTTTGAACTGAAATAACTTCTCAGGGCCTTCCTACCCTATTAGCACAAGATATTGTACGATATCTCCATGATGTTGTTCGATATTCTGAATGCCGCACAATATCGTTAAGATACCGAAGCGATATTGCACATCATCTTGTGCTAATAGGGTACATATAGCAATGGGCAAGGCCATAAAACTAAATTTTTCAACGTCACTTCCATTCTTTCTCAAAATACCTTCCGAACTGTCATATTCAACCGAAGAACGTATTTTTATTAAAATTGTTATTTATGCGGTGAAAGAGAATATTTCTGCAGAAAAGGTCTTCAAGATTCAAAAACCGATTTAATCCATTAATAGTGAGCTTGGAACCGAATACGGAAATCGTTGTCCTGATTTGTTTCATTCGCTACCATATTCACCAGATACTAATCCATGTGACTTCGGCCTTTTGAAACATATGGAAGATATGATTTTGGAGAAGAACGCAAAGGACTTTATTAGCTTAAAAATACCTTAACTGACGTCTTTTCAAACATAAAAAACGAAACGCCTGAATAATATATGCCAGCTTTTTGACTAGGAAGGTTATTTTGTTACCTAAAGGTCCCCACTTTGTTTTTTATTAACCTTGTGAGTACTAAGAGTTCTCAAAATCTGAGTGCAGTTGTATATGGAAGTTTGCTTACTAATTGATCTGTGGAATGGATTCGTCCGCCCCGTTCCCCCTTTTCTCCTCACTACGGGTGGTGGGAGATATGAATGGCAGGCCTTTCATCTCTCATCTCTCCCCTAAGGGTCCCTTTAATGACAACTCGCCCAACTGCCTTCTCCCCCTTTCGAAACAGCAACCGGCCGAAATCCGCCTCAATAGTACAGAAGTTGCATCGCCGGTTACGGCCGGTTCAGGAGTCAGAGTGTTAAGTTCCTTTTCCAAGTTCGTTTTATTAGAAATATTTCGTAGTACTATCTGCAACGACTCTAAAGTTACTTCAATTTTTCTCTCAATCTCATCTCTTTCTCTCAATCTCATCTCTCTCAAACTCTTTCTTTTCAATCTCATCTCTCCCCTAAGGGTCTCTTTAAAGACCACTCGCCCAACTGCCTTCGCCCCCTTTCTGAACAGCAACCGGCCGAAATCCGTCTCACTAGTACAGAAGTTGCATCGCCGGTTACGGCCGGTTCAGGAGTCAGAGTGTTAAGTTCCTTTTATTAGAAATATTTCTTAGTACTATCTGCAACGACTCTGAACTTACTTCAATTCAAAATTGTAGGTTAACTAAAAATTTGCACTATATTATCAAGTGCAATCGTTCTACATATTTTGTAGCTTTCTGCAGATTTATGGTAATTTTATTTCTAGATTTTATTCATAGATACAGACAATCCTCATCATTGTTTAGATTTATCTCCGCATTTCAGACTTTGCTGTGTCCAAAAGGAATATATCTGGGTGAATGTCTCTGTGTTTATCGGTCTTCCTTTCAGCAAATCTGGCTATTTGCGCACACCGGAATTTTTTAAAAAAGGAGGAGCTAGATGGATAATATTTTGAAATGTGATCTTTACACCATAGCTATAGATAATATGAAATTTTGGACAATTCCACTTGGAAGAAGGCTGTCTGTCTCAGTATATGGCATGATAACTGAAAAAAGGAGCTAGATGGATGAAATCAAGTATGTAATTTAAACATATATCATAAATCTGTATCCAATTTTGGGTTTAATTATCAGAGTTTAGTTACATTAACCCTTTATTTCCCGACGATACTTAAAAATCCCACTTTAATCACGTTTATATCTTCGTAATTTGACCGTTTTTTCTGACAGTATTCACAAGAACTTAAGGAACGCAGTTCCGACAGCTAGCAGTAGATGGTAGATGAAGGCAAAAATTAAATGTGTTCATTATTAATCAAATTAATTAAATTATTTTATTTAATTAAAAGTTTTTTCATCTTTCCTGGTGTTATTCTGCATTCAAATGTACCTAATGATGCAAACATAAAATTGAAAAGTTGCTGGTGAGGTAATTCGGTATATAAAGGTTTAACGTCTTGTTTTGGAGAAACACGACGGCTATTGTGGGATGGACACCCTCATTTTGAGCTCGATTAAATGACGAGGTCGACACCTGAGAAGACACCCCCCTCTCTAAGCTTCCACACAACATCAGCGGGATGACGTTTGTACACCTATATATGATTTACCTTGCAACAGGCCACATACACGGCGATTCTTCAATGGGATCGGGCTTCGAAACTGTAACCTTTAGGTCTCGAGTTCGAGACCTTACATTTTGACCACCGCGGCCTCTAATTACTTAAGAGTAGACTCACCGTCTATCAGTGTGCGTGCTGACAGGATAAGTGACTTTTTTAGTGGAATTGTACGAGGAATTCGAGGTGGACTCTCCCTCTACTTTTTAAAATTTATATATGAAATATTTGTTAGGCGTGAAATTATTTGCGAGAGTTTAATGTCGTTTCGAAGCGAATAAATTATTTTTCCTTAAAACTATTTTTAGTAACATACTGTCTGATCGCCACGAGAACTGTTGCCTCCAAATTATCTAGTTTACGACGGTCGCCATAGCAACTGGTTATGCTAGGGAAGATCCATTTCGAATAGGAGGAATCCAACAAAAGTCGGAGATTTTTTATTCATGGAGAGAGTTTGCGGCTCAATTTGAATTAACTTCTACCTACTAGAAATGGATTTTTCCTACGATAACCTGTTTCTATAGCAACAGCCGTGAAATAGACAATTTGGACAGTTCTCGTGGCGGACACACAGTAGCTCATCATGAATGTTTAGATTACAATTTCTGGAGATAACAAATAAAAGAAAATGGTGATTTTGCTATTATTATTGATTAGGTGTATGGACTTGAAGTAGTTTATGGGTTTGAGGTAAGGCAAATTACACATAAAGTGGTTTTATTCACAATCGTAAGACTTAACTCCATAAACATTTTATCATGACATAACTCACATTTCATGATTATTTATATCTGATAATCTACAATAAATTGATCTCATGTGAAAAGTGCTGAAATTATGTCTTTCAAACGCACTCAATATAAATATAATCTATGCAAAAGGTAACAGGATCTAAGAATATCTGAATTCTCCTGAAATTTCTATATAATGTATTTCATTTCGAAGTCTTTACCTGCGATTGAGTTGCAAGTAAAAAAGTTTTTTTACATAAAATTCAGACTTCAGAATTCATCAAATACTCACTTTATTATAATGAGGTGCTATACTATACACTGAAAAATAAATTGCTACGATCAACTTTTATTACGCAGTGTATAATTTCTATAAAATTATATACCCAGCGCAAACATGTTCCTTGTTACTCAAGCTAATTTGGTACTGTATAAATACATTTAAAGCTTAAACTGCTAAGACTTCAGGATATGCATTATTACCTAAACATATAATGAGTCTCTTTCCATCGATTTACGAAGAGCAGTCTCCTATAATATTTAAAAATATGATACAAGAAGTAAGCTAATTCTATCTTGAGTATATTAATAAGAATTCTGAGGTAGATTAATATTTACCGCTGACTTACAAGTTTTATAATAAAATGCAGATTTATTTAATCCTTTGAGTAACATTCTAACACTATGAGAATTATTTAGTTTCACTATTGCCTTTCTTATTTTAAAAGGCATTGAAAAAGCTCCAAGTATTTAAATTTATCATGCTGATTGACCAAGAACTCACAAACAAAAACATTCTCGAAAAAGAATTATCAATAAGGCTGTATGTAGTACATTTTACATTCTTAGCGTACATGTATCATAGATTTAACTAGTTCTACCAAGTGATTAAATTTTCTACAAATTAAAAGAAAATTTGCAAATCTGCTTGTTAAACACTAAATCATTCATGGTTTCAGTAGTTTATTGCTTGGAGTTGGAAAGGAAAATGTAATTAACAGCTTAAAATGGTTTCAGCAGTTTGAAGAAGGAAACAAGTGCCAACGAATAGAAACGACACAACATGCGAAACTGTTATCATATAGACGCTGTGAAAAAGTACGAAAACCACTAAGTAAATAACAGATGTAAAAATTCGCGCATAAAAGTTAGATTAAACATTTATTAAATAAGAAAGAGAATCGGAACAGAATACGTATTGAGACAAAGCGGCTCCATTTTCTTTAAACCACTTTACTGCGAAATTAAAACACAGCAATTCTGCTCAGAACACAGTACACTCATCGCTAATGCGAAACTGTTGCATGCGGATTTCGTGATCATCTTCGTAGACAACGAATGCTAAGCCAACTTTATTGTTCATTTTGCTTCCATCAGTGAAGCAGGTTTTCACGAAATGATTAGGAATGTTGTCATATTTTATTATCTGAATCGGCTGCAACAAGGCAGGATTAGGAATATTACATAGCGGAAATTTTCCATTCATCATATCAGGTGAAGGACGTACGAAAGAAAAACTTACCTCATTCTTGCGCTGAATTTTCAGATATTTCAAAATCGTCTGCATGTAATAAATTATTTATTAAATTTTGAAAAATAATAAAAATTTAAAGAAAATTTCACATATATGAAATTGGTTTCAATGAAAATGTAAAATTTTGAACTTTAAGATGGTATAAAAATATTTTTTGTGGGACAAATTTCTCCGAAGTTATTGCGAAAAAACTGTTTTGGTTAATTTCTAATAAACTGACTGTTTAATTAACTTTCGATATTCGAAAAGTTGACAATAATCTCTCTCTTGCCTAAAATAATATATATGCAAAATTTTGTTGAAATCCTTCCTGTAGTTTAAGAGGAGATGTAGAACATACAGTGGCGAATCCAGGATTTGGGGCTGGGGGAGCTGGGGTATAAAAAGTTTTGTATCGTCGTGACGAATGTTAAATATTATGGCTTATTAAACCAAAACACTTTAACTTTACAGACTTTACTCACCTGACAATAAGAATCATAAAACACAGCAATACTTTCGATAATTTAACAAAACACACAATGACATAACTAGCAAAAACATGTATTTCACCTCGTCAACGCTGCAAATAAGAGTGGAATGACTACAAAAGTGGGAAAATCTTCGAGCCCGTCAAAAACAAGGAAGAAATTTTTTCACTTTTTTAAAAAGGAGATTAAGAAAAAACAGCCGTAGTGATTTTAAATAAAATAAAGAATTCTGGTCAAGCTCTGGGGGGGTGCTGCAGCCCGACAACCACCCCCTGGATTCGCCACTGGGAACATATCCACAAACATACATACATACATACGTACACACCCACAATGACTTTTATTTACATTAAGATAGTATCTAATTTCTAGACGGAATAATATTTTAATAGGCAAAAATACCTGCCTCTCAAAAAAGTGAAGAAAAAATACATTGATCTGTCACAACATCGCTAAGTCTCAAAAATTTTGTTGAGAGTTTTAGTGGTTTTTTCTAAAAGGCCGTTATGGTTGTTTGGAGTTATTTAGAGGTTACAAACAATTTAAGTAAGTTTTTTTTTGGAAATTAGCAAATATTTACCAGTTTAAATAAAAACTAAGTAGGTAACAAGAAAGTGCACAATTCTTGATTCCATTTCTCAAACAATAGATTATACATATTATTCACAACCTATAACGCAAAATTTAAATTTTCATTAATTATTTAATTTATTGCAACCAAAAAAAATTGACTTTCTACCCTGCTTTAATATCTCGGTAGAAGTTAAAAGAATATGTATTTATTATATCTTATCTATAGTTTTTCATCGAGAAAAGAAATTAGAAATCAGAATTTGATATTTTTTCAAAGTAATAGAAATAGTTTCATTTCTATTTAGATTGCGTTTATTAGTGACAATTTGATTGATTTAATAAAAGATATATAACCGAAAGTAAATGTCTTAAAAAAACTTAAATTTATGTGATTTCCACAAATTAATAACACTATTCGAAATAAATAAAGTGTGTGTTCTTAATTAGCTAATTTTGAGAAAAAAATTAAATTTTCTATTTTTAATTACCAGACATCTTGCCATAATATTGAATATTCAGTTTCTTTATTTATAACGCTGCTAAATAAATAATAAATAATTCTTTACTTTAAGCTTGGGAATTTAATTGATTTCTCTCATTTCATAATCATTTCTATGAATTCTCGTGAGAGATTTGCGGATCAATTAAGTGAATACACTGTTATTCACATTTATCATATTTGTTTTCACCTAGTTTTCACAAATACTCTTTACTTTCATTAAATGTAAGAAGAAATCGCTTTATGTGATAGAATTGAGACTAATTACAAATTTCATTTGAATATTAGAGAAATATTATTTTTACTGGCAAACACGTCAAAATTATTTATTTTAATATTTTAAAAATCCCCATCCACTGTATAAATATTCTCTTTATTGTAATGTGTAATATTTTGATTCCAAAGGCCTTTGCGTTTGAGCAATGCAATAATAAAATATTTTATCCAGAGTTTATTGTATTTGCCTGATTTTTTGAATTTAAATTTTAGCAATGTTTTGTAATTCCTTTCAGTATAATTTGCCATTAAATTTACTTTTCTTTTAAAAAAGTTAAAGTGGTATGATTCAATCTATGAACATGAGAATCGTCAATTTCGAAAAACTGAAAAAAAGCGTTATTGAAAAAGAAAATATTGTAATAAAATCTGTAAATATATATAATCTCTCTTTATGAGTGGATTGTATTATTTACTTACAGGATGTTATTTTATCAGTTTTGACTGAAGCATTCAAATATTAATATGAATTATTGAATTGTTTCTATAGCGTATTAAACATTCATTTTATTTATAAACTGACATAGATTGCATACGTTGTCTTGTAGTTTCAAGCCATGAAAGGATGTACCAATAGATCAACTTCTATTCAAAAGAGATAATAATATATTATTTATATTGATAGTAAAACACTAGGTTAAGCTAAAGATAATCCAGATTAAAATAGAAAACTTTTAAGTGTAAAAATTTAACTCATACATAAAATAAATTATTAATTGGGTTTCAATATTCCCAAGAGCATTTTTCCGAAATTGAAACAAGGTTTCAACTCCCGCGTCAAGATATTCATTTACTGCAAATTCTTCATTGTGTTTTCTATAGAAATTTCTGTTCTAAATAAAATGCTACAGTGATATAAATATGCTATAATCTAAAGACTCCATATTTGAGCCAGTGTGTAGATACAACAAAGAATTTTTTTATGTATTCTTGCTTTTAACGTAGGACTACGTTCCTCCCATTGCAGTCTCAGGAAAAAAAATGATTCACAAGCCAAAACTCCACAAAATTTGGCATGGAATATCCTCTATATCTCGGTAACTAAATATGTTAAAAACATAACTAATGTCTTATTTTAGAGATAAAGGGTAACAACAGAAATTACAGAAAAAAAGTTACTTTAACTTAAAAACCTACGAGAAATTTCGAGAAACAAAAGAGTGATGCGAGTAAAGTAGTCCTACGTCTTTGACAGCTGTTTGAAAAAACAGCCTCCCGTCATTTTTTTTACTGAAATAGGGTTCGATTTTCAGCCCAGATACTGTCTTTTTCATTTATTATTATATGAAGATTCTTTTAATTACACGTTGGCCTTAAGAAAGTTTTATTTTGAACACTGCTGAAAAATAAGGTGATAATCGGCGCTGAGGTTTCAGAGCTGAGATTTAGTATGGGACAGGACTAAGAATCACCTATTCGTTTACCATTTTCCGTTGCGGTTGCTTCTGCCCAATGCAGCTTCTCAGTTATTTTACTGCCTGTAATTCGTTGATCTATCTGCCATTATCCTTAATTTGTTTTAATTAAATTGCCCTACAGCCAATATCTTGTATCTTTAATAAGATTGAAGTTTCCCTTTCGAAATTCTTAAACGTTTTTCGGCACAGACATTCAATGAAAATATTATAATGTACTGAACATTTTCTAAACGGTTTCTTCATAGTTATCACGAAGACTTAATTCCTAAGATTTTATATGGCGTATATGTAGAACGTCCAAAACCGTAATTTGTCTCGGAAAAATTAATTACATAAAAAATGAAATGAGAGGTAAGTATTTATCTCAAGATTATTGCAATTTAAATATTTTCTATAATAGAATCAATATAATGGACTTTAATACGCTTAATTTTTGGATAAACAAAAATCCTGCAATAGTTTACAATGAACCTGATAATTCTATCTATAAAAGAATTTTGACGAGTTACGACTGGGGTATATATTTAATGTTGATCGCTGTAAGAGTAGAGATAAAATAAACTTCATAAATTAATATTATTCATGGATTCCAATTTCTGATTTTTCATTGAATAATCAGAAATCCTGCTAATTTTCCTTCATATAGTCAAAGAGTTACGAATTTTTTTTATTGAAATCAATTCACGTAACGCCTTGGTCACATAATGAGAGTAACTCCATGTATCATCTGAGGTTTATCTAGATCAGTGGTTGCGAACCTATAGCCCGCGGGTCAGATGATGACCCACGACGGCTTTTTAAATTAACCACGTTTTGATTTTTATAAACTTATTTTTTATATCATAAAAGAGAGAACAGAAAATCGAAAATATTAGAAAAGAAAGTATAACTATCTGATGTCTAATTTATAAAAAAAATTCCAAATGGACGTTGGCTGACTAATTTTCTATGGTATAACTGCACCTGCGTATGATTCATGACAGACGGTCATAAACTTGTCGTGCATATTCGTTGCATCGTAGAACGATGATGTACCATTTCGAAGTGTTCAACTAATTGGATCCTTAGCGTACTCATCTAGAAAGTATAACTATCTAATGTCTTATTTATAAAAAAAATTACAAGTGGACGTTAGCTGATTGATTTTCTATCGTATCACTACACCTGCGTATGATTCATGAGAGTCGGTCATATACTTGTGCATATTCGTTGCATCATAGTACGGTGATGTACCATCTGGAAGTGTTGAACTAATTGGATCCTTAGCGTACTCATCTAGAAAGTATAACTATCTAATGTCTAATTTATAAAAAAATTCCAAGTGGACGTTGGCTGTCTGATTTTCTATCGTATCACTGCACCTGCGTATAATTCATGACAGACGGTCATAAACTTGTCGTACATATTCTTTGCATCGTAGAAAGGTGATGTACCATCTTGATGTGTTGAACTAATTGGTATCCTCGGCTTACGCATCCAGAAGTGTTAAATAATGAAACTTAATTGTTATTTTTTATTATTAAATTTTGAACAACAAAAGGAAACGTAAATTTTTAGATGATATTCAAAAGTGAAGGGGAAAAATGTCAACTATTAAGTTATTTGTTAACAAATTTTCCGTATTTCCAAATTATTGGTACCTACTTTACCACCACTACCCTCTTTATAAGCAACAACACTGACTTTTTGACCCACGGAAAAATATTTAAAAAAATAATGAACCAAATTTGACCCCACTTCTCAGAAATGTTCGCCATCATTGATCTAGATTGTTCCTTCAGCCGTAATTTGATATCACGTCCTTTTTCCTTCCTCTAGACGAGCAGTGGATTTACAATATTATACTGGCACATTTAAAGTGTGTCATGATTTTATCTGTCATCTTATTCAGAAAAAAAATATTTAACACTTAAGAATGACTGAAAACTGACTGAGAATGACAGTGGCGCAAATGGTCTTAAATAGAATAAAATAAAGGCACTAGCTTTTATAATATGAAGAGATTTATCAAATGCACATTCATAAGTTCATATGTATTCAGTGAAAAAAATCCACATACAATAATATTGTTGTCTTTAGTTCCATATTCAACTTCAATTTCACTGGAAATTGCCAAAAATATATGTAATTCTCTTCACAGACGATGAAAAATATCAGTCCGTCTCTTGAGCATCCCTCTTTGAATATTTTATTTAACTTCTGTTTTCCCGACATGAGTTATTACACATTTATTTCTTATGATCTGGATTTCCATAAACAGACAATAATATTCAAGATGACTTCATTTCATTCCTTTATATGATCTGTGCATTTTGCTAAAATTGTCAGAAGAGTTTTGCTGAGTCTTGGAACAATATTTTCTATTATCCTTAGTTTATTAAACAGAATCAGTTGTCAATGACAAAACCACTAAATTTGACAATTCTTTTTATATACATTTCTGGGAGAAGAAAAAATTATAATATTTTGTGGAAGTTCTGACTACTATAATTGAAAATCATAGAATTTGTAAAAATCTTTCTGTAAACAAATTTGAACTTAACTTAATTATTTCGCTCATATCGACAAGACAAAACCATTTTTATTTGCTTTTTGAATATTGTGTTCTTTTTAGTAGATAAGCAAGTAATTTATTTTAAATGTGAAAATGATATTGCATTACTGATTTAACGCAAACAAAAAAAATGTGGCCATTTGTTTAAAATCGACTTTAAATTTATGATCGGGGATTATGATTAGGGCTCGAAACTCAATGAAAAACAAAAGACTGGTTGCATATGTTATCAATATACACGTGTCTGAAAAATGCGAAAGTTGAGTAAGTATAACATAAACAATTAATAACATGCGTCAAAGTATCAAAACTCAAATAAATTTAAACTAATGTAGAATCTTGTCGAAAATTTCACGACTCTTGAGACATTATTTATGAAAAAGATACTGTTCATATGTAAAGGATCAATTAATCCTCATAATAACATCCATTGGGGAACTGACAATAGTAGAACATTATTTGAGTTGACCAGTTATTACATGAGTACCGTAGTTTGTTAGAGCGTGGGTTAAATGAACCTGTAATTTGAGAAAACCATGGCTGGAGGGGCTTATTTGAATTTCCCAAAGGAATGCGCTACGCCACGCATTGAACAGAACAACGACAGTTTTGAGATTTTTGCCGCGGTATAAGGTGTCTCCTCATTAGTACTCGACTTGAAGGTTTATGTTGATGAACAGTTGATGGAGTTGAACAACAAAGATCAGGGCCATTTCATCCATCGGGCTAATTGGGCGACAGCTACAGCCCAATTAGCCCAAGGGATAAAATGGCCCAGATTGCTAAAATGGTGAATGGCCCTGATGGCCCAATGGATAAAATGTCCTAGGGACGCCACTGACCTAAGAACCCCTAAGATTTACTATACTAATTTTAATTTATTTTTCAATTGTTTCTGTATTAATTAAATATATATATAATAGAACAGAAGAACTAACTTTTTTTTATAATGCAACCGTTAAAAAAATGTATCAGGAATGGCGGAAGCGGTTTGCATAATCCTCCTTTGAAAAAACATCGATTTGCAGAATTGCAAGGCGTTAACTTGAAAAAGGTGTCTTTTTTATTGCTCCGCATTTATTTTATTAGAAAGGTATTTCCGTCAGACCATAGGCACTCAAATTCCTAGGTGCGATCCTGATGTGGCGCAAAATTTCTTAAGCCTAACGAAGATGTAGTTTTAAACATGCCCTCCACACTCGAAATCTCGCATAAAGGATGCACTATTTTTGTGGGGATGCATGAAACACTATGTTTATAACTTTTGTCCAGCAACATTAGAAGAGGTTTGTTCTTCTATTCGAATAAAATGAGTTTAATTACCAATTGATTTTCTTCGTGCCCCATACAGTTTCATTGGTCGCATATTATTAGCTGCACTTGTAGAATAATGATTTACAATTCGAGCAATTTTCAAAATTAACAAAATTCTATATTTGTATAAATTAGTTTGAGTTACGGAACTTTTACATATAAATTGTGCAAATAATTATTTCAAAGTGTGTAAACATTTTTGACACATCTTGTATATCTAATAGTTATTCATCAGAGCTGTTTCCATTACAAATTGTTGGCTTCAATTTCGTTGTCAGAACCATAGGCCGAATCTCTTTTATGTAGATTTTGTGATGTTTAGCTATCGCGTTCTGATACACATTAACAGACATCCAACTTCCTGGCGAATTGGGATCAAAAGATGACACCAGTTGACACAGATCTGCATATCTAATAAGGTAGACTATAATATAATAAGACAATTGCAACATTTCATCCTTCTATCTCCCCTCGGGCTTAAAATATCGTGTTGAAATGCGTTAAAACGCGTAGACATCCAAATTTCTTGTAGAAAAAGTCCGTCGAAAATTTGTCTAGAATCTGAAATTTTGATCCAAAAATTAAAAAAAAGTAAAAAAAAATCTACAATTTGATGGAAAGACTACATAAAACATTTTAATGCAATTTTTATGCGCTAACTATTTCATGCACATGCATTTTTGAAATCACTATGGTTTTCTCCCTTTCATTTCTTACAGCGTTGAAATTTTAACAGAGATACTTTTTTCCAACACTGTGATTGAACAAAGCATGTTAATAAAAGCATGCATATTTGAAACATAATTAATATTAAGTTTTTACAAAATCAACGGATAGAAACTTATAGATAAATGAAAGGATATTAAACGACATAAAATAGTGTGGCTTTACAAGGGGCACGTGGGTTACTATTGTTATATTTTTTTCCTTCAACGACACAAATCGGCTAGTGTGCACCGGGCCTTAAGGGAAGGTCAAATAAGTGGTGGGGTGGCGGTGTAAATGACCACCCATGTTGGCAGAGTCAAATTCATGTCGCTTCCACCTAATAAGTTCCGGTTTTAAAGGGTCTATCAGAAAAAAGTCGCCTCATGATTAAAGAGTTAAACAAAAGCTGCGAGGAACAGTTTCGCAATTTTCAGCGTTAGTCATATGACAATTTCGACACCTCTTTATCCAGACTTTTCTCCACATAAACGTAAGCACATTTGTTACAAGACGATAAATTTAATATGAAGCAGGCTCCCAAACTCAACAGATGCTTGAGAAAGTCGAATCTCATTCGTCGAGGTCGAAGGAGGAATTCAGGTCACTACTGTGTCATAACGTATTTGAAAACACTCTTTATTTTGTTGCAAAAGTCCTCATGTACACATAGAGCTTCAATTTTTTTTCTAAAAGGATACATGTAACTTTTTCTTATATAAACTACTACTTGAGGATTTTTACTGAGTATTTACACAAGATTATTTTTTCCCGTTCGTCCAATATCGAGTTACGATCAATCCACTTGTTTCATTCTTACTGCTCCATAATATTTACAGTGTCTTTTAACGACCACTTTCGTCCGATATCCTTAAATATTGTTCAATAAACAACGAAGAAATCTATTTACTTCAAAGACGCGTCTTTTCTTAAAAAAACAAACAAACTTAACTGTCATTAAAACTGTTTTGTTTTTGAAGACGTTAGTTTTCAAACGAAAAATTTGTTTTTGAAAACGAAAAGCATGTGTTTCCATGTTTACATATTCAAAGAAATAAGAAATTGAATAGAAATGAAGAATATTCGAATGATGAGAGAATATAATCACGTGGTTTCTTTTCCTGCTTGTACTCTAAGACTAAGGCAATGAACAATTTTCCTTAAATAATCCATAAAGGGAAACAAGATTAGATTTGAAAACGTTACATTTTTAAGATGTGGAGAAAAACGGAAACAATAACAACGCATAAGAAAACGTTGAAGACCGCGTTTGAAGAATTCAAGTATATGCTTATTTCCAACATTTTTTTGCCAAAAAAAAGTAACGATTAAGATTTTCAGCAGGGAAAATATCAACTATCGACATCGTCGCAAGCATCAAAATCTCGAAGTCTGTACCAAATATCTCACATGAAGCTTCAAAATATAACGTTAATCTAGCTAAACTAAACTAAACTAAAATAATATTAACTAAATTAAAATAAACATAAAAAAAGGTAAACAAATAAAAATAAAAGGAATTTCGTGGTTTTTTCCTTTTGTCTTTCTCATCACATGACTGTCTTGGTATATCTACAGCACTGTTGTTTCTACAAATACGCTGAACAATGCGTGTTTTCAACGTAGGACTACGATCCTCCCATTGGGGTTTTAGGAAGGAATTTGATTCACACGCCAAAACGCCACAAGGAACATTGTATGGGTGATCCTCTACATCTCGATTACTACATATGTTAAAAACAGAACTAATGTCTTATTTTAGAGATACAGGCTAACAACAGAAGTTACAAAAAAACATTTGAAAATCGGAAAAGAATCACGCGAGTAAAGTAGTCCTACGAAAAGACAGCCTACCGTCATTTTTTATTCATTTCATTTATTATTTCATTATTTTTATTTTCTATTTCATCCATACCATGGACGCAGCAGGAATTTTTTTAAATTTAAGACAACTTCATTTAATTCAATAATAGTTATTTTTTTAGAAATTTGCGTCTCTTCCAAATACTGATCTTTCTCCAACACAAAAAAAATCCATTTCTTTACCTATTACAAGTTCTTTTTCTACAGTTTTTTTTTCTCCACTAACTATTGGAACTAATCCAAAGTTCTACATAATTATTACATTCTGGAATTTTCAAACATATTAAAATTTATCATATCCAATCGCCGAAACCATACATTTCCATGCTTACATTTGTCGAATTATCTTAAAATGAACCTCATTGTAAATCGAACTTCTTTCGTTTCCGCTGGATAGTCAAAATCATGCAGTGAAGTGTACTGTAGTGAGAATGAAGCGAACTCTTATTTATTCTACAAAACATTTAGAAAACTAATTCGTTTACTTAAAATTTATATTTAATCATTTTAAAACTCTAACTCGTCGTTATTATAACAAATTCCATTTTCCTACTGAATGAAGTTGCCATACATGTAATACAATGTACAGTCTTCAACTTTATAGATCGGACAGTCGCTATAACTCCGGGAGTTATTATCGGATTTTCACAAAACTGGTGTTTATGGAAATGTCTCGAGGAGAATATTCCGAATATACCCGTATCCTCTAGATATTTCCATCGACACCAGTTTTGTGAAGATCAGATAATAACTCCTCGAGTTATAACGACTGTCCGATCTATAAAATTGAGGACTGTGCAAGACTGAGCGAATACAACAGGCGTCTGGTCATCTCGGTTTCGTCGGCTGCATTATTCATTTCTGAGAAAAATAACTGTTTTTATTTTGAAAGACGACTACATGATCCCTTATATAGAACTAACTGGTAACCGGTGTTGGTCGAGATCCAAATAATTTTCTTATGACCCCCACTCCGTTTTTTCCTCTAAACAGTGTCTTTCCTCTTTTCCCAATAAATGTAAATATCCTTTGAAAACTTTCAAATCTACCCTTTTTATGACTTACAACAGTATGGTTTGAATGAAAATGCAAGAAGGTCGGAGAAAGGAAATTAAACACCAGAGACTTAACTTTTCTTCTTGCGCGTATTTGAATAGTAATAGAGAAAAAGGAAAATAGACAAAAACGTCCGAATTTACCACTTAAAATTAAATAAATAAAAAACAAATTAAATTTTTTAAAAAATTTACAACGTTATCTCCCTCCTTTGCTAATCAATCACTGTGCCAAATTTTGTCACTGTAAGTCAAGCGGTCTGGATGTGTATAAAAAAAATAAGCGAATATAGATACTTATAAAAAGTGGCGCTTATATATATGTTAGATTCATATCTTAGATTTTTCCACAAGCGAAAATTTCATGAAAAACTTTCCAGTAATCCCAAAATAGTTAAGAAAATAAAGCCTTTTTAGTGATAGCTGGACATATATTAAATTAAAATTGATAACTTAAAACGTTCAATGCAATTTTTTAAGGCAAGAAACTTTTTAAAATTTTTTTGCATGCAAATTTTGATAAATCTACAAGATGAACCTCATGCTGCGGGCTCACAACTGTGATTTACGAAACCCTGATAAAAATCGATTTGCACATCTCCGTCTTTTCAGAAACATCCAAATCTGTTGCAGTTTGCGTGTGCATGTTCCTATGCGTGCATGTGCTTGTGTTTGGAATGAATGGGAACGAATCTAACCCTAAATTGTTCGAGAAATATCACACCCCAATCTTTTGAAGGTTACTGTTATTTCAGCAGTTAGTTTAATTCACCCACTCAAAAAGACTTAAACAACACACTAATTGCAAATTCAGGCGCATCGAATCTGTGAGATAAAGCAACCATATTTTTTTGTGCCTAAGTGCGGGTTTTACCGTGAAAGGTGTGGGGCTGTAGTAGCTTCCTGGCTCAATTCCACTCACATTAAGGTATCGTGGTTTTTTCTATAGTGCTGTTTTGATGTGCTTGAGGGGCACGTTAATCTGTCAGATGAGTTGCGCCCGATTACGTTTGTATTTTTGATTTCCAAAACTTTTCCTCTATATTTCTCTTTATATACCTGCAAAAAATCGTATACCTTTGTCCCAGCCCCGAATTCAATAGTATTGATCGTTATTTCCAATTTATTGTTTCAATAATGTCAAATTATTTCAGCCTGTCAACAATAACATTTGTCATTGCTAAGGAACCTTACGGGAAAACAAATGTCTTCTCCCTCCTTTATTCCTAAAGATTTCATTAGTTGAAATTGCGAGGAAATACAAAAAGTTATTTAAGAACGTAAATATAGCTTTATATGGCCGGATAGTTCAGTTTGCTACGTTTTTCCTTAAGCCTAAGCAAAAAATTAACTTTTGATCTTACAGATGAGTTGCCCCCGAGCGTGTTAGCATTTGCATTACGCCCGACCGAGGATTAAACTTTACACTAAGAAGAATATTAATCTGATTTAATTTAAATACGCAAACATTTCTCGAATAGTGCTTCAATTTTCATGAAATTAGAAACACAAATTCGAAGAATTTATTAACTATTCACCAATGGTTGGAGTTATTTCTATTATAAATATAAACTTGTAGCCTAAGGTAAAATTAATCTTCAACAGTAGTGAGAAAATATGAATGTGCTGTTTATTAGTAATTTAAATATCCAAAGAACTGTGAAAATTCATGATACATTATGTTTATCAAATTCAAAATTACATTTTAAAGAAATTTCATATTTATAAGATGAAATCTATTCTTTTCAGAAATCGTATCATTGAAGGATTGACACAGTGAATATTCATAAAAGGAAACAGCAATTAAATGCTTCAGTGAATTTATGCATTGCCTTCTACTATTAGAAGGTATAAAGAAAATAGTAAATTATTAGATAAATAATTCTAAATTATGAAGAAAATCTACATCTAAATAGGGAAACACAAGTGAGGTTACAGAGTTAAACATTTTCGTCATGGAATAAAAGTCAAATGTTATAAATTATTCATTAGAAATTATCGGAAAAATTAGCTGTACAGTAGCTTTATTTATCTGTGTTCTTTATTATGATTCATCCTTAAATATTGCACAGGAATTTAGAATTTACGTATTGAACTACGGTTTAGAATAAGTTGTTTTTTGGAGCAATAACCTGATGCATATAAACTTCAATTAAAGTTGCAGTTATTTACTATGGATATGAGAAACTGACAAGAAAAGTGATAATACTTTTCGATTAGTTGCTTCATGACCTTTCTAATATTGTGTAATTTCAACACATTGTTATCTTTCAAGTTCAATTGAGATTTATTGAAATGATGTTTTTCATGATGTTCTGAATTTTTATCTCCCATATTTCAAATCTTAATAGCCTTATTTTTGTTCTGTTACACTTTTTAATAATTAAAGCTTCAAGCTGCTATCAAAGTAATGTGCATCATAAAATCCTAAATATTCCAAAAATAATAAAGAAACGAATGCGATTTTAAATAAATGACTCTAGGGAACTTGCATAAGAGTCTGTGGGAATCACGTAAAGTCGAATGATTTTTTTTTTATTACAAACATTAATATTTTTATTTCATACTGAAATAGACACAAAAATTGAGAAAAAAAATTCTGATAAGCTTTAGGATCAGTTTACGTGCATGAAAATGTTCAATTGCATTTTCAAGCTTCTTATGTATACCATAATTAGAAATCGCTATTTAAAAGTCATAGTTCGGAGTTTTATCAAAAATGAACTCGCATTATCATTATAATTTTTTCAAAGATAAGGGATTTTTTCCATTCTATTATCGGGTATTATGTGTTAAATATTACATTTTCTTTATACAAGAATTATTTCTGGAAAACAAGATATTGATGAATCTAAGAAGAGCATTCTAAAATTTGTATAAATTCTATCGCGCTGGTAGCAAGTTTTGGTATTCAATTATAATACGAACAACTGATGGCCGTATCAAATATTCAAAATTGAAACTAATCTCTACTACTAATAAAGGAGAATGTGTGTTTGTGTTGGCTCTCTACAGGACAGACCGTTGAACATAGAGGTACGAAATTTGGCACAAACATACTTTGGAGGGTGGGAATGTGCACCTAGGAGCCATTTTTTGAAATTTTAATTAATTAAAAATTAATATAAATTTTGGCGTTTTCACTTAATAACTTTCAAAACTATTGCAACAAAAAATAATTTTTACCCGATCTGAAAGTGCAAAAAATACCTTTTCAATGATACCAATCAAGTTGCCGTAAGAGGTTTTGCTAATTTTAATAAATTTAAAAAAATATATGTTGGCATAATTTACAACAAAGATTTTCATTGCTTAAACAAACATTTATTTGCGTGTTTCTTTATCATTGTTGAAAGTTAAGGTACTATCTAAATGTTCAATGCTATGTTTTAATTAGCGTATTTTCATCCGGCTAACATGCGGCTGGAAGTAAAATGTGCCGCGTCATTTTAAATTTAAAATCAAATGCATATTTTGTAAGAGGAATGAGAGTACAGCTGATGCCGAGAATGTGCAATTTGATGTTGCATGTCACAGCCAGTCACTTGAATCTATTAAAGACGGTCATGCAGACAACGAACAGAACCGGCGCAAAGATACTGAAAAAACATGGGTTAAATGCCTATCACAATTTCAAATTTAAAATTGTTAAGGGAACCAAGAATATCAAATTATGCATAAGAGATTCAATTGAAATTTATTCTCGATGAACAAGCTGGTCGCCGAAGGCGGCTAATATAAATCTATGTATAGCCTTGCCATTTATTGTAAGTGTTCAAAATGTTGACCGTTATTGCGTAGATGTTGCTGATAAAGCCAGCGATGGAATCGCAAAACGTACTAAGCATGTAAGTTGAAGTTAGATTCATTCGCTGTCAAAGAATGCTTTCAACTCGTTGTTTGCAGCTCCACTTTAGCTATAACCATTTTCAAGTACACCCACAGAAATGAACTTCATGGAAGTGAGAGTCTTTGAGAGTGGGAGAAGTTCTGTGCTGTTGTATAGAGTTTTTCTCGCAATAGGAATTTCTCAAAATTAATTAAATTCGGATATAAATATTAATTAAAAGCTTTGTGAAATATGAAATTAAAGGCGAAAATAAATATCAGATAAAATCTTTTTTTTCAACTTCAAGTGGGGGAATCGTCTATAGAGGGTCATTCCCCCTTTTCCCTATTTTCCTTTCTGGCGTTTGAGAAGGGTTCCCGAACTGTATGTTGACGGATCCTTAAAGTTGTTTTCCGAAAAGTATCGCATGTCGAGTCGGGGATTGCCTGTGAGGCGGAGGAGATGCATAAATCTGTCATTTAACATAGTTGTAAATAGAGTGTGCAGTATTGGATCCTGGTCTTTTTAGGGTTGTTATATTAATTGCAAGAGACATCTCATAGTTTGGCAAAATTTTGGTTTTTTTAGCCGCCAAAGAGAAGAAAGATACGAGGAACTTTGGTGAAGGATAGTTAGAGAGGATTTGGCATTGAAAAAAGAAGGATACAATAAAGCTGAGGGGAGGATAGCGGTGTTTTGCCTTTAATTGCGTATATTACAAAGCTTTTAAATAATATTTATATCCGAGTTTAATTAATTCTGAGAAATTCCTATTGCAAGAAAAACTCTATACACCAATGCTACATCTTTGTCTTTGCTATCTGTTCACCAGAATTCCGTCAAAACAGATTCTTATGCGAAAGTGCTGTATCTTGCTAGAAGTATTGAGAATAGCAAAATATGTTCTACAATATCGCTACGATTTCTTTTAGATATTGTACAGCTTTCGGAATATCTCACAATTTCGTACAATATATTGTGCTAATAGGTTCAAGTATTCCTTGGTGTATTATCGACGTTTCACGATATTTATGTTCTAATAGAGTTCCTATTAGCACAAGATATTCTACGATATCTCCACGATATTCCGAATACCACACAATATCGTAAAAATATCGTATGAATATTGCAGGGCATCTTGTGCTAAAAGGGGCAACTCTTCATTTTTAAGCATCTGCTGAATGCTTGAAATTGTGCATCTCTGTTGTAAAATTATGATAAAGAGGATTGTTCACTATATTCTCAAAGAAGAAAATTTCAAAGCTGTAAATTATGTCCATTTAATGAACCATTATTTCTAGAAAAACATTGCTTAATGCAAAAAATCGTAACCGTATAAATGATAAATTATGGCATTAATTAAAAAGAATCTTGAAACTTTCGATAACTTATAAGATTCTTCAATCGTATTACCTGATTTGAGTAATGAAACTTGGATGTATGCAATTACTCAAGGATTTAATAGTTATTCAAAGTGTGTTTATAGTTTTTCGGAACTTTCTATATCTCCCTTGTTTCGTTAATTTTCAAATATAGCTTGGAATACGCCTGATAGATGAGTTAAAGGTTTGATAGCAAAGAGCGGAATACACTGATCGTTTCAATGTCCGAGACTAGCACTTTTGGACGATTTTACTTCGGAGAGGGGCGACAGGCAATGAGTATGATGAGTGCATTTCCGTAGTTCTTTGTTAGTTTACGCTTAGTAAGATGTAAACATCTCCCAATCCATTTTTCACTTTCCCCCTATTTTGATGAAAATAACTCCACCTGGCACATACGCAAAAGCGAGGAGTGTTTCGGAATCCGAGAACATAAAATATCAGAATGTTGTTGTCGTAAAATTTAAAAAAAAACAAGGAAACGTAAAGATCTACATTTCGACATTAGTTAACAAATACTATTGTAGAAATAAGTGTATATTAATTTTGTCATGAAAATCAGATAGGTGGGGTTTATGGTAAAATCTGGATTTCCTAAATAATAATAATAATCAAAGAAAGAAAGTCTTTCATCAATACAACTTATCTCCGCAGTGTTTTGTTTTTCAATTAGAAAACATGATATGAAATGAATATAGAATAATACATACGAACAAGTATTTATGATATCTCCTAGCGTAGCAACATTGCACATCTTATGTCCATTTGACAAATATGCACATGTAGCATCAGTAGAATAGACACAATATAACTGAAATCCTAAAATAATTAATAGCTTCTCGAGATTTGTGCAAAAAGAAATAATTTCTAGAAACGAAATGCTTTCATTAAGCATATTCTTTAAACCCAAATATCTGTGTTTATCAGTTAATGTTTCATTTAAAATATTTACTTTTACGCTTCCAAATTGTTTTCAATCCAACGTAAATGTGATTCTAGGTAAATAATAGATATCTGGAGAATGTGTACCTTAGATACATCCATGGGAACTAAAACACTTCCTAAGCTTCCCAATGCATCGTTGTGTACTCAACACTCAAACAGGATTTGTGTGGGTGACGCAATTACAGAAACGAGGATACTTTGTAAAAGATATGTATTTACTGTGAACTTCTAGATAAAAACAATTTGTATTGACCTCGATATTTTTATAGTACCTTTTATTGTAAGAAAATTACCTTAAAATAGAATTTTCTTTCTTCGAAGACACAATGAGACAATTCTAGATCATTTTTATATATACTGACTTCATTGTTTTTAATGAACCTATAAGAAAGTTGTCTTAAAATAATTTTTCTTCGGAGCGATAACTGACACAATGAAATGATTTTTTTATGAAACTAAAAACACGTAAATGTCTATAAACATGCACAAATATATAAAAATATTAACACACCAGAGGGTAAATTAATACGAAACAAAAATTAAAAAGCTGTATTTATTTAATATTGGATCGATTATCTATGCCAAATTGATCATTAGTTTATGTAACGTCGTGCAAGTGTTAGAGATAAATAGTCCTTAATATTGATCGTTGCAGAATGCCAAGACTACCACTTTTTGGCGGTTTTATTCCGGAAAGGGGAGACAGGCAATAAGTAAAACTAGCTGCATGGCCCGGCGTTGCACGGGCTATCTCGAATAATGCGTCATTCCCTGTCGGAGAGAAGAAGTGAGGTCATGTGTCACAAACGTTTAAATAAACCAGCGTTAATGGGGGTACATATTTTTTCATATGCCCTTGTCCAGTTTATAAACACATGAAGCAAGATGCACTACATACATGAAATCTCAAGGGAAACAAACATATTTAGTAAAACACCCAATTTGAGCGATTTAATTTTCCCTGTTTCTTTGTATCAATTACCAAAACCCTTCAAACAACGTCATCCATGTTGCATTGTTGAGGGATCCAACTTGTATTATTGAAGTTCTCAACAATGAAACATAAACGCGCAATTAAATATTTGTTAAAACAATGAAAACGGTTTGAATTGTGCTGCAACAATGAAAAGTATTGTTGTAAATTAGTTTTTAATTAATATCTTTTTCACTAATTAAAATTTCAGAATTTAAATGGTCAAAATGGATTTCTTGGATTATTCTCCATCTTTTGGTACTTTCCGCGCGCTTCTCCTTCCAGCGGTTCATGAGAAGGTAGCCGGACATAGATAGACGTTTGTTTACCTTCGGATTTTAATATATAAGATGAGCACATTTCTGGAGTTTTTAATTAGGTCACGCTAAGTAAACTGTAACTGCACTTCTCACTTCTCTCCTATTTTTGGTGAAATCAACTCTACCTGGCGCATGCGCAAAAGCGCGGAGGGTTTCGGAATCCTAGCAGCATCTATACTTGGAATAATGGTAGTTATATTTTTGGGCTTTTTTCATTTAGGCAAGGTATCAATAAAGTCCAAATGAAAATAATTATAATTTCGGAAGTTTTTGCGATATACAGATAGTACAAGTCTGCGTAATAGTATTCGTATATAACTTCAGAAATCGGTAAGATATTTAATTTTTATGATTTTTATAATTTTTAATATCTACATCATTTTTACTAACATTTAGGCTACGGAACATAAACACTGATAAATGGAAATCTACTAGTGCCGAAATTGTTTCTTTAAATCTGTTATACAATTCCATATGGAATTCCAGCCGAAATCACCTTCGTTGCAAAAGATTTCTATTTGGGCAATCGAAAAATATAATTTAGCTCCTCTTCCAGTGAAGCCATGGCTCAAGTTTCATTCTATAAAAACCAATTTTATTTCAAATTTTAAAGATAAAATTTCTATAAAACGAGATGATTCAAGGTTTGAAATCCTTTGCAATTGCAAAACTACTTTGCATCGCACACTACTTTATAGACGCAATTTTTCTAGTATATATGGAACTCATGGTACAAAATTTCACTAATGCTATAGACATTGAATTTGACACTGATATAGAATTTCTACAGATAATCTGGCCTCTAATTTAGAGCTCGATATATCAAAAAATTTATATTAATGTTTTAAAATCGTAATAATTTATATAATTATATAATTTTAGGATTATCATAGAAGTTTAAATTAGTTTAATTTATCCCTTTCGAAATCATTTTGGAAAAATTCTAAAATTCTTTAAACGGAATCAAAATTATATAGGCTTCCAGTGATTTGAGAAACTGAATAATTGAATTGTCATACGGTGCAATTAATTAAAATCACTATGAATTAACAAATTTCACAAAGCGAATTATTTAAGTTAATTACTAATGTTCTTTGCCTAATTAATGTCTCAGTTTTAATGAAATAATCTATTGCAGTTAAGTTGAACTAAACGCAAATTATTTAACTTCGAATATTTCATGAATTTAACACGCTTGCACGCAATTTAAATTTCAATAATATCTCAATTTAAAATAATTTGGTAATTCATTTTTAAAGGAATCTGTCAACCCAAGACACAAAGCAAATTTCAACTAAACATTTTAACAGATGTTTCGGGATTTTAAAATGTTTCGGATTGGTAAAAATGTTTCTTTCTTAATGAAATAAAAACATGACAAAAATGTTCATACCAAGCATTTATTCTGAAATTCATATGAAAGTGCTTAAATAGTGTAGTCGATAATAGAGCAATGTACAGATTAACATGCAATTAAACAACCATAATTAATAATTACCGTAGAAAAAAATTATTGTGATGGTAACAACAAAACAAATGGAGCATAAAATTAGACTGTTGTAGATAATCTCTACTACTAATAAAGGAGAATGTGTGTGTGTTGGCGCTCTACACATCAGACCGCTAGACCTAGAGCAGTGGTGCGCAAACTACTTTCATTCCCGACACTCTCGCTTTGTTTCAAATTTTTTCGGAGTTCGTGACCCCGCTATTTGAAGAAAAGCCTAATTTTCTCACGACCCCCAGATGGGTCGTGACCACAGTTTGCGTACCCCTGACCTAGAGCAATGAAACTTGGCAGAAACATACTTTGGGGAGTGAGAATGTGCACTTCGGAGCCCGTTTTTCGAAATTTTAATTAATTAAAATTAAGCAAAATTTATTTTTTTCTTTAACAACTTTTGGAAGTATTACAGCACAAACATAATTTTTACACCATGTAAAAGTGCAAAAAGTTGCCGCACATTGTTTTCATGAATTTAATAAATTTAAAAAATATCTTTTGGCATAATTTACATCAATACTTTTCATTGTTGCAACGCAACTCAAAACGTTTTCATTGTTTAAACAAATATTTAATCGAGTATTTCTCTGTCATTGTTGTAATCAGAGATAATATCCTAATACGTTTTACTTTCATGTTTTATTTCATCAAAATTTTTGGTGAAATCTGTGCAAAGCTCAAGCAAAAATCAAACAAAGCTCTCCGAGATATTGCTTTGCTTGTATTAAGAAACATGAGCTGAAATGTTATGGTTGCTATGTTTAAATTTTTTTAAACATATTTTAATCCAGCTAAGATGTCGATGGCCATAAAATATGGAATATGGAATTTTAATGTGAAAATCAAATGCATATTTTACAAGAGGAATAAGAAAGTGAAGATAGTGCCGACAACATAGAATAAGAGGTTATAGAACATGGTCAGTTATTTCACTCCATTAGGGACATTTATATAGACAATGAACAGAACAGGTAAAAAGTCACTAATAGAACATGGGTTAAATATATACCACAATCTAAAGTTTAAAATTACGTTGTTAAGGGAGCCATGAATATAAAATGACGCAAGATTTAATTGAAATCCTATTCCCAGCGAACAAGCTGGTCTCCGAAGGCGGCTAGTGTTACATAAAGTTAAACCTTTGTAGATAATTTCACATTAAGTTATTATACTTTATACAAAACTTTTTTTAGCAGTAGCTTCGTATATATAATATTTAACGCGAAAATATTACGTATATAAACATACTCATAAAATGATAATCCTGAAATTATTATCGTGTGAAGATAATTACATCAGAATCTTATATTTTCACTTTACTACTTTATTTCGTAAAAATATGCTTCAAAAACAGAAAGAAATATTCTGACTAGAAAGAGAAAAAGGAAAGAAAAAGAAATCAAGAACAAAGAAAGTAGGAAAAAACAAAAGGCGAGGCGTATCATTTATTTTTCTTGGTACAGTTTGGTTCACAATACTTGCTCCCTCGGCAGTTTTGTTGAAAACTTTTTATTCGTCCCCTGTGCATAATAAGATTCGAAATTGGTCACATTGGGCCTGTTCAAGTTTCGCAACAGATTTTATAAAACATTTTATTCAAAATCTCGAAAACTGATATGCATAAGCTTTTCCGAAAGCGCTTTTTGGAACGAAATGTATTTTTCTCCTCTGTGAATCATTGATATTTTCCCTCGCGCAATTTAAAGTAAAATATGAATAAATCTAAAAGAAAAGTTACTTTTCCTTAGTTATATAAGTTACACTTCGGGCTCAGTTATTAGACTTAAAAGTCAATCAAGGAGAGTACTGTTTGCCATTAGTCGTATGAAAAGAATTGCGAAATGTATATTTTTATTTTGTTAAACAATCCACCATTCTTCATTTTTTTTATTTCATTAATTCTTCAAGAAATGTTTCGAATGTATTTCCATTTAAAAATATTTGCAAGTATAAACTTGACAATATTGCATTTTGCTTCATTTTTTACCTGTTAGCAGTTTTATTGTTTCTTTATAAATTTATCCTTTCATATACATTTATTTGTTTTATGTATTTTATTGAACGCACACATATGCTTCATTTATTTATATTTGTTTCTGTATTAAAATTGAAATTGATTAAAAGTATTTTGTACCAATTGTTTGGAAAAATATTCTCTGATAAAACCACATCAGATCTCCTTTCAGAAAAATAAGCCCACTTGCATATTATCTGCCAAACTTATAGTTCATAAGTTCAGCACTGTTTACATTTATTACGCCTTTATAACGGAAAAGTAACTTGAAATTATTTCACCTTGACTGTTTTCTTTTAAATTAACTAAATAATTCATGGAAATCAAAAACCGGAACTCATCCTTAAACAAATTTAAAGCTATACGGGCTTCATCAAAATTACCTGGCCGAATTAAAAATGATAGCAAAGGAAAATATAATAAACTAGAAAATCACCCGTCATGGTTTGACGGGTGCAAATTGCCTCTTCATTCGAGAGATTTCCCTTCAAATTTGACGCGTTTAAATAGATATATATGCGAGAGAAATGTTTAAAATTGATTAAAAACAAATAAAATAAACATATGTTTTATGACAGGAAATATTTTTTTTCATTTACATATTATTTAAATATTTCTTTATTCAAAAAGGCTCTTGGTAAACAACATGCCGTGTGAAGTATTTTTCGTTGTTTAATAATTTCCCTTGTACTTCAGATGTCTTTGTGTAAATTTTAACGTGATTGGGAATCCTAGACCTTGAAAGTGCAACATAGAGCTGTTCATGTGAAAAGACAGGCTCATCGAGGTAAATTCCAACATGATCGAAAGTTTGCTCCTGCGATTTGTTGATAGTCATCGTGTAATCTGGAATTAACGGGAACTGGCGGCGGTTGAGAACGAATGGTAGTTCACGTCACTGGTGGCTAATTTAATTCCTGGCAAGAAAACAATATCGCCACGATTGCATTCAGATACAATTTGGCGTCCAAACTATATCACGTGCATGATATACCACTGACGTAATTTAATACCTTTTATTAGAAAGCGGAAATTAATTTGAAATATCAGATTAATATAATTTAAAATTTCTCGGGAACTATTGAGCATAGTGAGATAAATTTTATATCATTTGATATAAAATTTTATTTTACTATTTTAGAGCTATTAAATTTGAAATTAGAACGCCAATTACTCTTTTAAATTTAAAATTACTGAAATTTATGTTCTCTAACAATTAAATAATGCTGTTTAACGTCTCACAGTGCTATGGCGCGAGTTTTATTGTTGGTGACGTCAGAGCGTTACCGGAGGATATGTGCTATTATATTAATAATTAATTTTGTAATATAAAGTGTCGAGAGAAATCACACGTTTAAACATTAGTGACAAAGTTAGGTTTAAACATGTATTTAATATTGAACCTAATAAAATTTTACGAACTTTTGAATGAGTTCTTTTTTTACAAGTAGTAGTTTAAAAGAGCGATCCTAATACAAGCTTCACATTGTCGACGCAAGTATCTTTACTTTTTCGAACCTTTCAGATGTGTCCGAAATATTTCCAGCTGCATCAAAGCTTGAGAACGAGGTGTTGCCCGCAATTAATGGGGATAACTTTCGTGATACGTCTTATGTGCTCCCTCAACACAAATTGCCCAAAGACGGCAAATCTGGTGATCGTGGTGGCCAAAGAACAGGTTCATATTAACCAATCTATTGATTTACAGGCATAATCCTGACCTAATTGGTGCCCTTTACCATTTAAGGTTTCCGACTAGGCTAAAAAGACGATTTTCTAAGAAGGATTTAACCCCACGTTGGGCGCCATTATTTTGTAACCGAGTGCGTCTTCATTAAATGAATAAAAGTGAGACAATAAAATTTATAATTATTTACTTACTTAAAAAGTAGTTACAGACACACACAATTACGAAAACTCACAAAACAATTAACATAAAAATGATTAAGCAATTTAAAAAAGAAAATGATTAACAGGGGCATTTGACATAAAAAAAGAATCAATTCACGGGGCAAGATCCACCGAGTCTCTGACAGTTTTAAGTATTGTTCGATAGGTGGCGTTTTGACAGAGATATGTGTTGAGTTGGTGTACGCCTGCATGTCGGCTTTACAATAGTAATTTGACTGCATATGAACTTTGATCTTATATATTTTCTTGAAATAATCATTGAAAAAGTTACCATCAATGAATATTTAGTATCACTTCACCATCTTCAAACGCAAATCCAGTCATGTCTGTGGAACTAGTAGATTTCAAATTCTGCCTGCATAATTGATAAATTATTTACTCATGTTTCAATTTATTCCATTTGGTTTAAAGAACTTCTTTAAAAATTTTGACATATCTTTTTATCTGATTTGACGCACGTAATATAACTTTTCTTTGACGTCTAATGATTTAATTTCGATGGGTCAAAAGTCATTATTAGAGATTCATTGAATCTTATTTTGAATATTGAGCATGAAAAATGAAAATTATCAAGCAAATTTTACCATCCAAAAAAAATTATTATTAGTAATTTGACCTGTTCTCACGGACGTACAAATTTCGAGCCACTGACAGTTCTGAAGAACTCCAGCAAATTCGATATTCGAGCAAAAAATTCATACAAGGCTATATATATATATATATATGAAATGCTTTCGTAATTGTAGTCGTTACATAACAAAACAGGCCGAGCTATTCCAATTTTTATTTTATTATGGGAGAGAGACGAAAAGTAAGTGTTTTAGGGAAAATGCATGGTGACAATAAGTCGCTGATTTCGCGAGTTGTGTGTATATATATATATATATATATATATGCTTCACAAGAAAAAGGCTAAAACAACCTATACAATTTCTTGCAACAATTTCAAATTTACTTATACACAATTTCAAAATTTTCTGTATAAAATTTCTTGATTAATATTGAAATAACATTAAAATAAAATAATAATAATAAAGAAAATAAGGGAAAAAAGGATTCAGGAAGACACAAATTAACATTGTACCATGCAACAAATCAAAAAATAAACAAACAACACAGTCGTGACTAGCATACAGGAAACGAGTATCTACTAATAATAAAGGAGAATGTGTGTGTGTGTTGGCGCTCTACAGGGCAGACCGCTGGACCTAGAGCAAAGAAATTTGGCACAAACTTGCTTGGAAGGGTATGAATGTTCAACTCAGAGCCCTTTTTCTGAAATTTTAATTAAAATTTTAATAAATTAAAAAATAATACATATTTTGGCGTTTTTCTTTAATAACTTCCAAAAATATTACAGCACAGAAATTATTTTTACACTATCTGACAATTTTAAAATTTTTCTTCTCAATGAATTAAGATACCGTAAATTCGTACGATTTTTACTCGAATTTTAATAAACTTTTAAAATTATTTTTTGGCATAATTTACAACAATGCTTTTTATTGTTGAAACGCATTTGAAACCGTTTGCATTGTATAAACAAATATTTAATTGCGTGTTTGTCTTCCATTGTTGAGAGCTAAGAAAGTATCTAACTGGATTTTACTTTCTTCTCTTATTTTATCAATTTTCCTGTGAAATCTGTAAAGTAAGTTCTCAAGATAGTAAGTATATAATGAAATAAGCCAGTAAAATGAAAGATTATCGTTGCTGAATTTAAATTCTTTTTATCAGCGTGTTTTATGCCTATTACCATGCTGCTGGACGTAAAATGTGCCGCGCCAATTTAATGTTGAAATCAAATGAGCACTTATATTAATGTAGATAAGGATTATGAGGCTACGAAAAGAACTCGGGTTATATGCCTATAGTTATTTGAAGATTGAAATTGCTTTGTTAATGAAACCATGAAATGAAATTATGCGTAAGATATTCAGTTGAAATTTTATTTCTGGTGACCAAGCTGGTCGCCAAAGGCGGCTAGTTGACACATAGTTATCACATAGCGAAAAAACCCATATAATAGCAAAATAAGAATCAGTATCTGTATCATAAACAGTTGTAGTCATCTAAGGCAAATGATCAACTTTTGAAAGATAGAAAATCAAAAATCGGATGATTATAAAAAAAAACACTCACAGGAATATGGAAACTAACATGGGAGAACAAATATTATTTTTAATAAATAATCGTTTTTAGAAATCTCTAAATATTAGTTCATTAAAATTGGGAGGAGCATTCCTCTAACACCGAGAGTTAATAATAAATTATTAAGGTATATAAATAAAAAGCAAGAATATGCAGTGAATATTACTGAAGAGACATTCTTGCTATCTTTTGTTCTTTCATGACTTGCCGGAAGTACAAAAGTTACTTTTATGAGTACATAAATTCATCTACATATTTAATAATTGTCTAATATCTAACTAAATACATAAATATTTAATATTTATTATATTAATAAAATATATGAAGATTTCCTTTGATTGTTATGGACACGGTTTTGTTCAAGAAGACACTGGAATTTATAAAGGTGTTTGCAAATAATTGATTTAGAGTTAAGACATTGCGTATAAATTGGAAAATAAATATATCAAATGTCTTTGAAAAAACTATTTTAAATTGAATACGTTATTTTCAAAAAAAATTAGTATTTCAAATTATAAAATGCTTCGTACGCTCTAATTTTAGTTAATTATAGATAATTATCAGATAAAATACATTTGGAGAAAACTGAATATTAATTTTAAAAAACATAAAAAAGTTAATTTTCAGGAAATAAGTTTATTCAAACATAATGAATTTTCATCAGAATTCTATGTTTTCGGAACTGAAATTGAATTATTTAAAAGATGTTGAAACCTAAAAATGATATATCTCTAATAAAATGATAATGATATATCTAAAATGATATATTAATGTATAACAGAAATCCCTAATATAAACATAACATGCTTTTCTCGAAATTTAAAACTCGTAAGACATTTAGAAGACATTTAAATCTAAAAATACCATCGTCTTAAGAAAAAGTCATTAACAATATACTTAAGCATGTAAACCCTTTAATTACACATTTTTTTAACAATAGATATTTTAATGCTGCTTTATGCGCAAACAAGCATATATTTTGGCTATAAATTGGTAAACCGAAAATTTCTCATTCAGGATATTTTTTACTAATTTCAAAGTCAACCATACCCTTAAGCATTTAGAAACTGAGCGACAGTCTTCGTGAGATTTCATGATTATTGCCTATTGCAACTAACAGAAAAAAAAACCTGAAAATAGCAATAACTCGAAGAAATTTTCCTAAATTAAAAATAGAAAATTCGAAGTCAGTTGCTAATCTCGCCTTCTTAACCGCTTAACTTAAGTCCGAGAATACTCGTGCATCGAATTATCGAAATTTTAGTCTTATAAACTAAAATTGAATCATTAATTAGCTTTATAATTTGACATAAAAAATATGTAGGATCCATAAACATCTTAAGTATCCTATGCCTTCTTAGATGAAGGAAAACGACAACCCCTTTCCAAAACAGGAGGGGTCACCTTATTAGATACCAAAGAAAACTATTCACTTAAGTGGTTAAAGATTATAAACCGAAAATTTCGTATTCAGGATATTTGTTACTAATTTAAAAGTCAACTATACCCTTAAACATTTAGAAACTGCACGGCAGTCTTCGAGAGATTTCATGATTATTGCCTACTGCAACTAACACAAAATATATCCTGAAAAATAGCAATAATTCAAAGAAATTTTCCTAGATTAAAAATAGAAAATGCGAAGTCTGTCTCGCCTTTTTAAAGATCATTAATGCAGAATAAAAAAAGAAAAGAAAAGAAGAAAGAGAAACACGCTTTTTCATTCTACGTTTCACATTCTATTTAACATTTTCTATAGAAGATGCAGTTTAATATTTGCATTTTGATAAGCTATCGTCTTTCTCCATTAGTCTTGCTTCGTTTCTATGTTTCAAACTTTGGAAAATAAGGAATTGATAAACAGTTTTTATTTTCAAATCGCTATTTTGTAAGAAATGATCTCTGATTTTTTATTCGAAATAGAGTTTTAAAATAAAAGAATGTTTTGGTTTCTTTCTTTTGCTGATATTGTGATGAGGCAGTTATAGAAAAGTAAATCTAGATTTTATATTTTTACAGTTTTGGAATAGTAAGTAATTCATCAATCTAATTCTTTAACGAAGTATAATATTTTGTGCACTAATTCATGCGCGAAGAATTGTAATTACATAAACATTTTTTAATGTGCATTGGTGGAGAAGAAGTTTTTTAAAAGTAGAATTGTTTTCAGTTTATTTATCTTTAAAATAATGTAATTACCTTTTAAAGAAATATACTTTAAATTATTAAAAACAGAGCACAATGAAATTTTTATAGATCCAGCTGGTTTCTCAAATTTGAACATCTAATACCGAATAAGACTCCGTAGCTCCGTCTATACACTAAAATACTTAACTACTTGGCGCCGAATTTTGCTTTTTAGAAATATACTTTAAATTATTAAAAAGAGAGCACAATGAAATTTTTATAGATCCAGCTAGTTTCTCAAATGTGAACACCGAATACCAAATAAGACTTCATATCTCTGTCTATCAACTAAGATACTTAACTACTTGGCACCAAATTCTGCATTTTAGAAATATACTTTAAATTATTAAAAACAGAGCATAATCAAATATTTGTAGATCCAGCTGGTTTCCAAAATCGAATCACTGGTTTCTCAAATGTGAACATCGAATACCAAATAAGACTTCATATCTCTGTCTATAAACTAAGTACTTAACTACTTCGCACCGAATTCTGCATTTTAGAAATATACTTTAAATTATTAAAAACAGAGCATAATCAAATATTTGTAGATCCAGCTGGTTTCCAAAATCGAATCACTGGTTTCTCAAATTTGAACATCGAATACCGAATATGACTCCATAGCTCCGTCTATAAACTAAAATACTTAACTACTTGGCACCGAATTTTGCTTCCTAATAAGCGAAATAAATGTTTCAGATTTATATTTATATTGAGTTCAATATAAAGATTGTTTAAGTTCTTATAATATTTCATTAATGCCATTAAATCTTGCCATCATGTAGGGAAAATACAGGAGCATTGATTATGTATTAACGTTTAAATTCATTGTTAATTTAATGATTTATAATTGAAATAGAGAATGCGATGCTGTGACCTAAAATTATCGAGCATTCAATCTCGGATTTGCCATTCAACATGAAACGTTTTCCAATTTGGTAAGCGTGTCGAAGAGTATCAGTTTCCGGAAAGGAGGGACGCAGGTTCGAAACCAAATTTCACAGAAGACCCACTGTGTGTACGAACCTGGTGCACATGAAATCTCCCATCTTAAGTCAAGGGCAATCACGTTGGTAACTTAAAGTATCTAGGAGGGATGGAATTCGATTGAAATGTCGTCTTCGTCATCTGATCAATGTTGAAATTTTTTTTATTTATTTACA
The DNA here is from genome assembly GCA_013235015.1 of Araneus ventricosus. Taxonomy (NCBI): domain Eukaryota; kingdom Metazoa; phylum Arthropoda; class Arachnida; order Araneae; family Araneidae; genus Araneus; species Araneus ventricosus. The sequence goes on from BGPR01000473.1 coordinate 426,458, forward strand.
ACCCACCCAGGCCTAGCCTACCTAGAGGGTGAAGGCCTGCCATAGGCCGGAAGGGATATATAAAACAAAAGAAAAGAACTGCATTAAAAAAGAAATTACAAAGAACCCCCCCAAAAAAACACAAAAGATTAAGCGCAAAATCACAAGACGCAAAAAGACAAAGAGCAAAAATACAAAGCATGCAAACAAAAATTTAAGATAACCATATTAAAATCAAAAGCATTTTAAACCAAACAGTTGCAATCAAAAATCGAGATACAGTTAGCATCACAAAAGCACAGAAGCACACAAGAGATCTAACAAACAAATTACGATCGACAAGATAACAATTTAAAATAAAACTAAACAAATCCTAAAACCGTCGAAAACTAGAGGCCAGTTAACCGAGTGTTAGAAGAAATATCCCTCCTAGTCAATAAGTCCGCATGACACCAAGTAAAAGAAAAAAAAATAATAATTACTAACAATAAATAATAATAAATAATAATTACTAATAATAAATAATAATTACTAATAATAAATAATAATAAGCAATAATTACTAATATAATAGCCCAGTGGGGTAAATAAAGCCCCAGGTTGGGAGAGTCCAATTCGTGTCGCGTTCTCCCAAAAACTACCTGTTTTAAAGTGGCTAGAAGAAAAAAGTCGCTTAGGGATTAAAGAGTAGAAGAAATTTTTGGTTTCACAGTGAAACCAATGAAGGGTAACGGGCTATTTTTCCTCCTAATAAGCTATCATCGAAATGCAATTTAAATTATGTATTTAATTTATAGCTATACCTGATAATAGTCAGGATATTCAACCTTCATAAAATTCAATATTACTTTCGGAGATTCAATTTAAAAAAAACATCAGTTTACGCAAGATAATGATAATTTTGTTTCTCTTAAAGATCAAAAGCAATTTAGTTCCTGCACTGCCGATATCTTTGAGAATACAAACTGTATTGAACTAGAATTTTTATATAAGTTGGCATATATATCTGACTCTTAAGTTATGAAAGAAAAATTAGTTTAAGTTTCGCCCATGCGCAGGAAAACAATGCTCAATGTGTGGTTTCACTGCGAAACCAATGAACGCAAAAGCGTTAAATAAAATAAATAGTTTTTATTCGACGGAGATCACTTTATTTCAGCTGTAAGATTCTGGCTCCTGTAACTATTTTAGAATTCAGAAAGCAAGAAAATTCTTTGATTCCATTTCTCAACATTTCAAACTGAACTATTTACGGTACATATCACTTACATGCATTTGCATTTCCTTATTTAGAAAGCTCTCACAACCGAAAACTTCAGAAGCTTTTTTCAAAGAAATTCCAATATATTTCAAGGAAAACTTGTTTTATAAAATACTTGATTCTATTTCAGAAAACATCTTAAGACTTAGTATTTTTTTTATCAAACTTAAAGCGTTAGTTTTGAAAAAAAAATTATAATATCGCAAGATTAAAAGTGAAAGATGTGTCGCTTATTTAAGATTTTCTGTCTCCCTTCTTTGAAAGCCAGTCTTTTGGAATTAAGACTTGATAAAAATAGTTCCCCTTTTCCTGAGCAGGAAAATCTTTTTTGATAATTATCTTAGAAGTGAATCTATGTAAAAAAGTGCCTCTATAATAAAAATTTCCATGATTTGCTTTAAATATTACTTATTATCAATGAAAACTCAAATTAGTTTAATTTTATTAACGTTGCGTTTTCAAGCAACACGAGGGCTATTTTGGACCCACCTCGTCATTTTGAACCGTGGTCAGATGACATATGAAGCCTCCTGCCATACAATTTGACGATCAATCAGATCAGAAGTTAAGAATGTAGCCAATAATCAACTTTCAAGGAAAAAGATTACATTAACAATCAAACATATTCATGAACATGAATTCCTGTTCGAACGAGATTCATAGTGGCAACAACTAAATGTTCACGCAGGATTCATAATGGCAAAAACTAATGGTTCGAGAGGCAACAACTAATTGTTCAAGTGTGAGTCATAGTGACAATAACTATATGTTGTATTGGAAACAACTAATTGTTCTAGTGTGTTTTTAATATGTTTCAGACTGAATAGTGAAAAAAAAAAACTTTTAGTCCATGACCATTTTTTTAATAAGACAAGTACAGTAAAACATCTTTTCACATCAAACTGCTTTTATGTATAGGTTTTTGTTGTGCTTAAGTTTATTTTATTACCACACACATATTTCTTATTTTCAATTCTGCAGGTTTCTGGAAATTGTTTTGTAAATTTTAATTTTCAATAAAGTGGTTCGGGCGTTTGGTTGTGAGGGGCGCTGGCTCTGTTGTTCGTGCTTTATGCACCTTGTGACCATTTAGGACCGATGAGGTGGCTCTAGTAGCCATGCGTATCGAGGGTTCGTGTCCGTGTCTCCAAGCTTCCGCGCCCCACCAACGGAGGAGCGATTGGTCATTCACGTATGATTAGGCTTGCAACTGTCTGAATTATACAGCAGCTCTTCAGTGGAATCGGGTTTCGAACCTGGAGCCTTCCGGCCTTGCAGCCGAGTTCTTACCCACTAGACCACAGCGGCCCGAAAACTCAAAGTTATATATAAATCTAACTTCTGACTCTTTGATTAATGACATCTTTTATGTTCATACGTTTAGTTATATTAAATTCCCGTTTTGAAGCAACACGAGGGCCATTTTGGGACGGACCTCACAATTTTAAACCACAGTCCGATGACGAAACCTGAACAAGCAACCCATCTCCAATCTTCTGCACCACACTAATGGGATTGCGTTTGACCCCTATGTATGATTTCACTTGAAACAGGCCCAATGCATGACTAATCTTCAGTGGAATCGGGTTTCGAACCTGGAACCATTCGGCCCCAAAGGCGATAACTTACCACTAGGCCACCGCGGCCGCATGTGCTTATACACGATTGGATTAAAATAAATTTCCTTGAATTATATTTAATATTAGGACTCGAAGTCCCGTCTATATTAAATGGTTATTGTCATTGATAAAAACTGACAATATGTCTACGATGCTGAATCACTTATTAATTACGTAATACGTAGTATTTCTGTTTGTCTCTGAATTATGGGAAAACTTGCATGGGATTAAAATATTCGTATTTTAAATAGAATTTCCTCATATAACAAAATAGATAAATCGTCTGAACCCTAAATTCTGTTCAAATACCTCACTTTCTTTTGTTTACCGGACGTCTAGTCTAATCGTGGCCCAATAGCTAATTTCTAAACCGATAAAGAAACGCATATACATCCAAATGGAAACTGCTTTAACCTTCCAGCGAGCGCGCCTGCGCAAATTTTACGACAAATGGGATTTTTCGTACCCTGTTCTCAGATCCGCTGTCAACCTTTCTGAAGGTCATTGTTATTCCTCCATGCAATCTCCCTCTTCAGGATTAAATGGCTTTGTCCGAGTTTCAAGGTGATTTCATACTGTTTTGTGCTTCTGTCGTAAAGCTTACGACGCGCGCTCGCTGGTGAAATTTAATAATTTTTCACGTCTAAACGCTTTATTTTGGTAATTATATACCAAGCTTGCATTAAGGTGATTTAATATTTCATCTTACTTTGTCAAAAATATTAACATGCAATAAACCTTCTTATAATCCACCTACCCGAGGAATTTTCTTGAAAGTCTTATGAAGAAAACCTTACTACTCGAGCCAAAATATGAACCTCTCTATATGGTATTGCCACGTCTTTAAGTCTAAATTATGTAGGAACCTGAAGAAATAAACAGCAATCAGCACTGAGACGCAGAACCTGTGGTTTGCGTGTAACAAAACAAGAAAAGATCATCAGCATCCATTCAATGCAGTAGGTGCAACCGATATACTTGCAAGAGTCACTCTTTAAACAAAAGTTCAATGTTTCGAACACAAGGAGTGTTAGTAGAAACTAAAGAAAAAGTCTTTGATGTACAATCTTAGTTTGTATTATAGTCTTGAAAGAGTCACTCTTTAACAAAAGTTCAATGTTTCGAACAGAAGGAGAGTGATTAGAAACTAAAAAGAAACTCTTTGTTGTACAATCTTAGTTTGTATTATAGTCTTTTTTTTATATATTGCTTAATATCTTTTCTACGAAATTAACTTATTATACCCCATTACTTTCTCTGATTTCAATATAATTTTAGAGTTTGCAAATGATATTAAAATTAATTTTCGCTCTTGAGGTATAGATTTGCGTTTCTCATCCGTTTCTTATTGCTATTATGAGATATCTTACGAATGCCATAATATAAGGAAAGAACATTATTGTGTCGGAAAAAGCATGATAAGCGTCTGCTCGTATTAGAAATTATAGCGCGCCCGCTGGTAGATTAAATGGTGTAAAGAGTAATATTTTATGCTCTTTGAGCCTAAAAACGAATTGCTGAAAAAAATTAGAAGCTTCATTTATTATACAGTCAAACGGTCCTGTTAATCATACTTAGTAAAATATTTTGACGCATTGTTATTTTAAACAAAAAAAATTCCATCCTTCTGCGGTTAAAATTGACCGAGGTGTGAAATTGTGAATTTATAATTTTAAGCCAATTCGCGGTCACATCGAGCAAGCGCTGATCTTTGATTGGACTATCTTCCTCGGTTTGCCATTGAAAAGATCTAAAATTGTGCAAAACAGCGATACTAAAAGCTCGGTCAATGTTAGTAGCTGAAGCGCGGAACTTCTTTTGTTTAAATTTCTATTGTGTCAAAAATATTTTACTAAATATGACTAATAAGACCGGGGGACTGCATAATAATTTAGACTTCATAATTTTTCAGCATACATTTATGGGCTCAAAAATCATAAAATATGCTTATTTACGTCCTTTAAACATTTTATCAATTGGAAGTATATGCCTATCTCAAATGGTTTAGTAATTAGCTCTAGGTCCACGTTAGAGTGGAAACTCTGCATATTGTTACGAGCATGTAATGTTCCTTTAACAAAATGTTAGTTTTATGGTTGGAAAGATACAGTTACAGAGGTTCTTACTACCTATCGGGGAATTTAGGACAACGACGCCAGACCTTGGCCACCTTTGTCTTGAATTGGCGACAAATTTGGCGACTTTGGCGTCAAAATGAAGGACCTCAAAAATGCTGGAATTTTCTCGATATCTCTATTAGGGGCGGATATTTACAGAATTTACTAGATGATTCTATGTGACGTCACATCCTGCCAGGAAAGGTATAAAAACACGGGAGTTACTTAGATGAGAAAATCGTCTTTGAACGTCTTCGGAGTTCGAAAAATATCTTTTCACATCACGAGTTTATCAGCTATTAGACGCTGGGCTCTTTTTGTTCGTGCTTTTGCTGTTCTTATCTGTGATTTGCTGTCAATTTGTCCAAGTGCTGCGTTTTTCCTGTGACCTTGTTCGTGTTTCCGGAGTATTCGTGAATAAAGCGTCGTTCCTCCGTTACCAGCTTACTGGACTGTTTCCACCGAACACACACAAGCCGAGTTTCGCAACAATATTAGGATACTGTTTACGATTATTTAATTGAGCTTAAGAAAAGGCTTTATAGCTTTCATCATACTGTCAGTCTGAGTTCCCACAGGCTAAGGAAGTCTGATGTATGAGCACCCAGTGTGCTTTTATGTGAAATGAGCTATGGATAATTTCCCCTAAAAGATTGCAATTTGTAGGCCGCTGTTTATTCATAGATGTGTGTAAATACATTTAAATGCTACCTTTCTGGAAATTCCTGTCGCAAATAATCAGCCCTGGGAATTTCAAATGAAACAAACCTTTGTTTGTTCAGTTGTACCAAAATAGCAGTTATTATTGAGAGGAGAACATTGAATTCATCTATGGATTAGTATAAGTGTTGGGTTTAATGAGGTGTTTCGAATAGCTGAGTATGTCTCTAATAACAAAGGATGCCGGAATAGATGCTTGAGGTGAAATGATAGAATGAAAATTCTAAAATGCTATAGTCGTTAGCTGTTTGACAAATTGTGTGTCAGTAATGAAATTTAGAATAATTCTGAAATGAGTATGGTACGCAGAGTATACAACAATTAGTATTTACTGAATATTCATGTAAGAATAATTAATAATACTTCATTAAACTGTTTCTATAAACAGTTCCGTGCCTATAATTTAATATATAAAAATGTATGATTTTGTATGTTTTGAAGAAATAAATAATCTGAAATCTTTCCTATTTTAACCCTTTAAAGGCCCATTGCTTTCTAGTAGTGTTATAGTAAAATGGCTTTGGGATTGAGATTCATTTAAGAAAAGAAATTCATTTATCTTATTAGATGGCATTAATATTTTGTTAATTAATTTTATTAATTAATAATTAATGACAAAGTCAAGACACTTCGTTATAGTTTGAGATACGAAACTGGAACATTTTGGGATATGTTTTAGAGAAAATTTTTGAAAGAACTCACGCCACTTTAAAAATCGCATTTAAAAATTGATTCATCTGGGGGAGATGTATACTGACCACGGTCTTAGAAAGAGTTAATATCCTTAATCTTCTAATCTTTATCTATTGATGAAATAAAAAAGAATCTAAAATATTTTCCATTTTAAGTGCAGATATATTTTACAGACGGATATCTGGTAAATTTTGTCCCACAATCAAAATTTTGATGCATGTCTAACCCACCAAAGCAAGCTAGATGCACAGGTAACGGCTTTGAAACTACTACAAGTTTTTAATACTCACAAAACCGCCATCGTAAGATTCCACTGATTTTGGGCTGTTATTGGACCCGTGAACTTCAGCACATATGATACCAACATCAAAGTCACTGCGAACTAGCAGATCAATAACGCTCCTAGAGCAAGGGTTCTCAACCTTTATTCCTTCGCGTACCCCTCGACTATTCTTTCTGTTTTCGCGTACCCCTCAGCTACTTTTTTTGTTCTCGCGTACCCCTACTATCATATCCAACTACCCCTCTCCAACCATCCGTATATTCAAAGAAGTTTTTCAATAGTATTAGCATTAGTTAGCTTTAAAGTGAAATGACTCGAATCAATAACATTTGTTGAACTTATTTTTGATTTTGCATTTTATTCCATTTTTACAATTTTAATAGTTCAATGCTAAAGCAAATGAAACCAGTGTTGTATTTATTTCGTTTTAACTTATAAGGATAGCTAATAATTACTCTTCGTAATAATCAACAATTCAAGTGGTATAGTTATTAAGTAGCAAGTATTTACTTGGTGAAAAATAGTCTCCAACTTTTGTAATCCTTAATGTTTTCTTGTTTCCGCCGTTAACAAATTGGATTTCGCGTACCCCCAAATGGTCCTGCACGTACCCCAAGGGGTACGCGTACCACAGGTTGGGAACCTCTGTCCTAGACAAACATATCTATTTATTATATGAATTATTTATAGTGTAGATAATTGTCTTGCATCATTAATAATATTTTCAACCCTGTGGTGGTACTGAGACATATTTTAGAGTTTTTCTCTTTCGTGAAAAGTTTGGAACAACAGAGACTATTTCAGGAGATCACCAACGGACGATTTTCTAACTGGATGTGGAGTATGTTAATAAAGACTAACCATATGTGAATCAAATTTATAGCAGTTATTTTCTTTCGCTCAATTAATCTTTCAATACTTTAACACACATCATTGAATTAAAAGTTGCTCAGTAGAATTTCAAAACCTTTCATGATTATTTGACGCCAAACCTAAAAAGCAAACACTGCAACCTTATAACAAATCAAGCCTTGGAAACTTGGTTAACAAGGCTACACGGAAAAAATGGAACATCATTTCTGTGAATGGAAACTAATGTTGTAGAATACATATGAAAAGCTGCAGAGAAAATGTCTTTATTTTTGAACATAATAATATAACATTGTCTGGAGCTTTGACATACTAAATATCGAATGAAAACTATTAAATTAAGTGAAAATAATAACAAAGTATATAGTATTACAAATACTATAATGGTTTTACTGTCTTTTTTTAGGTGGCTTGGATAAAGATGGACACTCAGACGCTTCTCACCATTCACAAGCATGTCATCACGCGAGACAAAAGGATACGTGTCACGAACAATAACCTGCAGTGGAACCTACACATCAGCAAAGTGGAAGAGAAGGACAAAGGATACTACATGTGTCAAATAAATACAGAACCGATGGTCAGCCAGCTGGGATATCTGGACGTTATGGGTGAGTAATCGAATTTTATATCCGGGGAATCGTCTTAAGATAAAAAAAAGAAAGAAAGACGCAGTTCGGGTCCGCGCCGTATATTTTTCGTGAAAACATCGGGATAAAATCATAAAACAAGTGCTTCGTATTAATATGTAAGTTTATTATCAATCTCTTTATTACAATATTTACACAGAGTAGTATAATGGTTACTGAATAGATAAATCACAAACTACCACAGACACTTGCTACATGCGATAAACTTGTGATTTATCTATTCTGTAACCATTATACTACTCTGTGTAAGTATTGTATTAAAGAGATCGATAATTAAATTACATATTAATTCAAAACACTTGTTTTATGATTTTATCCCGACATTTTCACGAATAATCTACGGCGCGAACCCAAACTGGGCCTTTCTTATGTTTTATTTAGAGTAGTTTTTGATAGAGCCATCTGTTGACGGTAGATAGAAATACATTTCGCGTATGCGCAGTAAAACATTATTTACTACAAATGCTCATATTTCCCGTAATATTCAATTTTTTTAATTCAAATTTTTAATACAATGTTTATTTTACGTATTGACAAGTATTCTATAAGTTTCATACAATTCGAAAGAAAACTGCATGTTATAATAATAAAAAACATGAGGAGTTTGAAATTTTCAATTTAATACCGATTTTTAATTATATTCTAGTAAATATTTTTATTGTCTCACTTTCGTTCTTAGTAATACTCATCCAGCTCTTTAAAATGACACCAGTATTAACCTCATAACTAAACGCGTTACCACGCTACACTTATTTATAATCTTACTTAAAACTAATTCATAACAATCACGCGCATGCGCCTACACTGGTACGATGATGTCACAGGCAAAACAAATACTATGTGACAAACTCTTACAGATATGATCTATCCGTTGTGGGGTCAGCCATTCTTCTCGCATTATTAGTCTCGTAGTTATTACCGATTCAAATCTGACGGTATTTTGTCACACAAGAAAGTTCGACCGACTATCACTGTAACCAGAGGAAAGACGTTTTCACGTCAAAATTAATTTATTTTATAATGTATTTAAGATTAATTCAAAAGTTGTGAGCAAGAAATAAGACTAAAATGCATAATCTGTTGTGCAAAAACAGTAGTCATACGAGTGAAGATGGCGAAATTAGAAAAATTTAAACGCATAATAATATTTCTCATGGAAACCGTATTACAAAATAATTATGATTTGTTCCTAAATTGTTTATTGTCAAAAGTATTGAATAAGTTCTGAATTAAATAAATGAATGTTAATTTTAAATAAAATGAAATATTGAATTCGAAATATCCAATTCCAGATTAACATGGTTTGCTGGACAATCAATTTGGGCATAAAGTTATTAACCCTATTTTATGTATTTCATGACTGAGTGGTCAACTTTGAATTGAAATCTGTGTTTGTAAATAGCTATCTATCCACGAGTAGAAAAAGAATAATATCGTTATCATGTTTTTGTTCGAAAAGTTTCCCTGAAAACAATCAGGCACTTTAATTTAAGTTGAAAATTCTCATCCTGCCATTTTTTCATAAATTACCTTATGAAAAAATTTTTTAATATACTGTGCATTAGTTCCGAATTAAACTAAATATAAATAAAATCCAGGTCTCCTAATGCGCACAAGCGTCCGTTTCGTGTGAAACTAGGCTTCGTCAGATTGAAACTATTCTAGTTCTTTTCATTTGTCGCTCTCATATTTTTTATATACCATAAGCGTCAAAAAAGTTTTCATCAAGTTGGAAAAGTAATAATTTCATATTTGGCAACGTCAGCATAATAATAATTGTACATCTGGACAATATTTTCTAATTTTCAGTGCAAACTAGTCTAAAGATCTTCATACGTTGATCCCGACAATTCGTTAACAGTAATGCACAGTACTAAATACACAAAAATAACTGCTTAAAAGTTTCTCTACATCGATCTGATCTTAGCATAATTTAGCCAGAACAATCTAATAAAAGATTTCGCAGATTTCTTTCTATGCGTATCATTTCACAGTTTATAAACTATTTCTCTGAACAGGTTATAATGAATTTACAAAATTAAATAATAATTGTATGACTATGAATACGAAACAGTTGGCGAATTTACCGTATCGTCTCAGATATTTAGCAGACTTGCTGATATATACCTTTTCCTTTGAGAAACTTCGTTTTACTAAGAGATGCTGCCATTCTATTTAAACCTCACTTTTCTCCCTAAGCTTGGCAAGAAATTTATTTACCAACTTTCTACATGGACGCACTTTGGCTCTAAGCATTAGTTCCTTAACATATCCGCTTTAAAATTTTTGTAAATGTTTGTAATCTGTGTTTTACAAAGGAGACAATTCTGATGCACTTGAAAGGCGCTGTAGTGGCGCATGCAATATTTCGCCTTTTAAATACCATTTTATATATATTTCATTTTTAATTAATTTATTTTTCTCATTTGCTTTTTTTCTGGCAGTTGATTTTATAAGCTATCTCTACATATATTATTATTTATGTTTTAATTAAATTTAATTTAGCGGCAAACGCAGACGATTTTATATTACATTTTTAATCAAAATTATTTTTCTCTTTTGCTTTTTTTTCTTGCAGACGATTTTATAAGTCTTCTCTACATATATTATTATTTGCGTTTTAAATAAATTTAATTTAGCGTCAATCGCAGACGATTTTATATTATTCTTTTTGTCTATTTCCATAATTTAATTTTCCCAGTATGGCAACTCAAAATAATTGTTTAAAATCGTCACTAAACAAGCAGCACCACCTATCTCAATTTTTTGAAATTTGAAAGAGGAAGGAAATGCTCAATTTTTCGCAACCAATAAAGGAAATTCTGAAATTTTCTAACATCTTATATAAAAATAAGACCGCATGTTCCTACCAGATGTGAAAGAAATTCAGAGATGCTAGTTATTGGTTGCGAAAAATTCAGTATTTTCTTCCTGTTTGAAATTTCAAAGAATTGAGACAGGTGGTGTTGTTTGTTAAGCGACGAAATAGAAACATAGAATGAAGTGTTTTCAGAATAAAGTCAGTTGAAATAAAAAGTTGAAGAGAAATTATTGCTTTGCCATTTGTGTCCCGACAGGGCCACATGCGCTGCCCAAATCTTATTTTTGCATTAACTGCATATCTTGCAAGTAGGAAAAGGCTCTTAATGTTACAGCAGAGAGTAAAAAGACGTACAGTTTGATGGGCTGGACAATCTACTGTGTTATGTGATTATGACATCACGAAAATGTTCTCCATTGAGGTAAAAAATAATTTTAAATAAATTTAAGAAATACAATAATTTTCAGCTGTCAAATAATGTTTTAAACTTAAAAAGAATTATTTGCCACATGCCATTATGACTTTCCAAATGCTTATCAGATTTCGAAACAATGTTTGTCGTACTAATTACTTTCAAAATTTTGATTTTGTTAAATGTTAAATTTTAAAAACTAAAACTAACAACGTGTTTTATCTTCTCATTAGAGTTAATTAAATCTATTTATTTATCTCATTAAATTTAGTTCCTAACGATTAATTTCGAATCTACTTGAGTGAAATAAGCAAAAATAAATCAAACAACAATTACACGTGCACCGCATTCACCCACTTCGTAAAGATTAATGACACGAATCCTCAAACATCCAGCTCATTGTAAACAGAATAATTCTAAATAAATTTTCGAGAAACATCGTTGATATAAGATCAATGAATTGCTTGACAAAGCAGTAGATATTGAAGAAGTGGGATTCTCTGGAAAAGTAATCTGGCGAAATGTTTTAAAATTAAAATAATGATGAAGCATTTTATAAAAAAGTATGTTCTTAAATAATAATGAATATTTATGCAAACAGAGTGGCTATAAATTTAGTATAAAGGGTGTCCACACTCATCTTGATCCAATATCTAATTTCTAAACCGTTAGAGATAGGCTTATAATTCCAACTGAAAAAATGCTTTAAATGAAGGGAAGAATTACATTTTATGTTTTTTGAGTCACTAAATATATTTCTAAATAAGTTACGAAATCCAACTTTTTATACGGTCCCCTGGGCCTATCAGTCATATTTAGTAAAATATTTTTGACTCTCTAAAATTTTAAACAAAAGAATTCCCACTCTTCAGCGACTAAAACTGACCGAGTTATTAAGCCTTGAATTTCATGATTTTTAACCAATCAGAGGCCTCGTCGAGCAGGTACTGCGCATTGTTTGGTGGATCGTCTTCAAAACGGCTATTGAACTGGTGTAAAGTGTTCTAGTCATCGATATTCAAAGCTCCATAACTCAGTCAGTTTTAGTCGCTGAAGACTGGGACTTTTTTCTGTTTAAAGTGTTAGAGTATCAAGAATGTTTGACAAAATATGATTGATAGGACCGGGGGATTGTATAAAAAGTTATATTTCGTAACTTTTTCATGAATATATTTATTCACTCAAAAAACATATATTATAATTCTTCCCTTCATTTAAAGCATTTTTCCACTTGGAACTATATGTCTATCTCTAAGGGTTTAGAAATTAGCTTTTTTGTCAAGATAAGTGTGGACACCCTGAATATGTTTTGAACTCAATTTTAGTGAATGTGTTGAAATAAATTTAACATTATTTCGTAATCTTACTGTTTAGACCATTGGGAATCAATTATAAAGTAAGAATCTGTTTATATTAGTGGCAATAGCGGCGCTGATAGCTGAATTTGGCCTATAAAATAGGCATGAAAGCTAAAAAAGCAGAAATTTTCATGTGGTTGACTAAAATTTGTTGAACATTTTAATACAGAAATATTTTTAGCAGTTATATTTTTTTATCAGTCAAAAATTAATCGTCTGTCCCAAGAAAAGTGCGAATTTGGATTTTTCAGTTTTTTGCCAGTGGCAGCTAATGTCCATTGTTTGTCAATTAAAGCGTTTTACGTTCTCCGGAAATATGAATAATTTAGCCGGTTTTTAAAATTGTGCTGTACCTCCTGGAGATCATCAGACACATGTTGTATTCTGTTTTCGATAGTGTTATTTCGAGAATGAACATGGTACAACACGTGCAAGGAAAAGATATTGAACACTTTCGTAAACCAAATTATGAAATAAAAAATAAAAATTGCATAAAATTAGTACTGAATTATAAAGTCAATGAATGAGTTGCAATTGTGTAAAAAATCAGTTAAACGGAAAAAGTTAAATGTAACTGCTATAAAAAAATTCTATGCCCAATAAATTTTAGTGAATAACATAAAAAGTTCCTTTTCTTCAATTTTTATGCTTATTTTACTGCCCAAAATTTGTCTCTCATGCCACTTTTACCCCTAGTGTCGAAAATTTAAACTATTTTTTTATATATATAAATCGTTAACGATATTAGGGCTTTAATATTTTTCCTTTACATTTTGATAACTAAAAACTCTAAATAATATTTGATGAACCTCAAATGGTTAATTAATTTCACCATTTTCTTGATATTACGTGTTTGGTATTTGAGTGTCTATTTATATACAGTGAATGTATTGAAATAAACTAAACATTGTTTCGTAATTGTACTATTTAGACTATGCGAAATCAATTTAGAAAGAAGTTGTTTATATTAGTGGCGCTGATAACTGAATTTAAAGTTTGTTTCGGGAATTACAACGTTGTTTAAAAAGAGTTGAAGAATTATTTTCATATATGAGTTTCAGATTTGAATTTGTATTTCCCATACAACAATAACGGCCATTTGCAGTCCTTAAACTGGATATTCCTTATTTAGTGTATTAATGAAGAGTTTATTTTAGTTTCTAGAGTATCAAACCCATCCTTAGAGTGAGTGAAAGTAATAATTCACTGAGAATTTCAAACAAATCGATTTCAAATGGTTTAAATAGTATTTATACAAGTGGAGTTGCGTTTGACCCAGTGCATTCTTTGTAACTGAGCACATAACACATAGACATAGATAGATCAAAGATACCCTACAGAAAAAATTGGAAGATTTCTTCCCTCTGCTTTCTATATATTTCCAAATGAGAATGTCGCTACAGCAAGAAACCAATAGAAAGATTTTTCCACTGATAACAAAACATTTCCACTAATAACATTCTACCACATTATCGGAAGAAAGCGACTTTTCTCTCGAAATTCCAAAATATGTCTCTTTAGTGTTGCAAGTTTGATAGCTAGGTTATTTTTCGATAGTTTACATTTTAAAATAAACAACTTATATTTTATCATAGCCATGATAGCTAACACGTAAAGAATTGTTTTCGATTATTCTCTAACCGAAGCGGCAACACATATTTAAATAAGCACAAAAAACTAAAATATATTTGAAATTTCTTTTATATTTGAAAAGGCTTGTAAATGCAATAATTAATATATATGCAACAAATTAATATAAATTTCATTACATGCATTTGAACAAAACACTGATTGTACTTTATTCAGTGTGGTAGACAAAGCTTTTATTAAGATGCTTCGTGAATTTATCCTTTAGTTGTGTAGTTTCATTGTAGAAATTAGCGAAGTTAATATGAACTTAGGAGATTTTTTTATTTAATCACTCATGCATTCTTAAATGCATTCTTTCATATGCTGTGTATACCAGAAATTAAAGAGAAATTTGCGAAAAAGGAATTTTAATCATACGAATTCTCCAATTAAAATATAAATGATTCATTGTAATTACTACCCATCTTATCACGCTTTATATCTGTTCCATACAGAAGTGATATAGAAAGTACACAGTTGGTAATGTTTCCTTAAAGTCTTCTCTTTCTAAAAGGGCAAAAATTGGGAAGATTACGAAAACATTTTCACCCACGTGCTCATCAAGTGAATTACAGAGCGTCTCTAACGCGATAACATAACACAAATCTTCTTTTCAAGAGGAAACGATTCTCCGTAATTACCACTTTTACAAGAATCGTTCCCAGGTATTATTTCTAATACAGAACATAAACCAAAACAAACGTGATAGAGAACGTCAATATTGGTGCCCAAGTGCCATGATAGCAGATTTCCACCCACCTGAATCGTTTCTTTAACATTATTTCTTTACTGAATCTTGGTACTATAAAGTACTGAAAAATTAGGAAAATTCTATGAATGTTCTTAATAGCGAATTTATGAAAATGCATTATACAAAATCATTAATGTGATTTCGGATCGCAAATTTTCGAATCTTTCGTGGGAAAGATTTTTCATGATTACAACTTTCAGAACAGTTTTTCCTCTAGATATAAGCTGAGATCTAATTCATCCACGTAACGCATTTAAAGAAAGATATACTTTGTTTATTATTCAGTAATATAAAGTTTCTTTATAATTTCAGATACATAAAAAAAGCTGTTATATATATATATATATATGATATTGTGCGCTTTATTTTAAAACTTTTAAACTAACAACATCGTCACAATTCGGCGATTTTGCTAAATTAAACTATTGAATTCGGTTCGATAAAATCTCAAACTATACTTTTAAAACGGATATAAATGAGAAATCAGGAAGTGCATTATCACTTTTCAAGTAGTTGGAAAATGAGATCTTTGAACCGCTGCATGCGGTGTCATTTCTTTTTTCCTGTTGCTTCTCTTTTTAATCAATGTATCAGGTCATTACGTAAGGGATGAAACAATAAAACAAGAGAGCAAAACTAACTGTTTACATAAATTATTTCCACTATGAGAGTGAAATTCTAACGTTTGAGCAGTAAAATTCTTTAAAAATTCTACTTTTAAAGCATCTGTACCTCTTGCAATGAAAAGTTCAAACAGTGCCTTGATTTAAATCCCGTCTATATCAACTGGAAAACTCTATTAAGTTTCTTACGTCGCGAATTAGATGCAATTGCCGATGCGATATCGCACTGAAAATTTGACAGTTCCGTGAGAATAGATTCCCCCCTGTTTTTGCAACAACCCTTCCTAGATATTTGATAGAAGGATGTATATGGAAACAAAAGCACTAAAGTGATGGAGACGAAGTGAGGAATTGAGACATCCCACTCATCTTAGTTTGTTTCTAATTTGATATATTTATGCTTGTCAATTTAATTTCAGATTCAAATATTAATTGTAAATGCAAAAGAAGAGGCGAAAGAGTTCAGTTGTATTTATTTTTCATTTTTTCCTGATTTGAAATAACGAAACAATAATTTCATTTTTTAATCATACACTAACGAGATTTTCTGGTGTCTATAACACGAACTAACATCCCTAACCAACATTTTGTTTAAGCTCTCATCTCTATAAACGAAACAAAACTAGGAAAAGTCATCTTAGGTTGAAGCTTTATGGAAACACATCGGGAAATGAATGTAATGTGATTAATTAATATGATTTCGACGATACCACATGTCATGTCTGTTTTAGATTCAGATGTTAATCACACATAAATGAACTTACGTCGTATCATATTGGTTTAAAATCTAAGAAACAATAATTTCATTCTCTATTACTATATTGACGAGACTCATTCTCTATTACTATATTGACTATTTTCTGGTGAATAATAATTCATTCTCTATTACTATATTGACTATTTCCTAGTGTCTTTAAGCTCAACTACAAAACCCCAAGCACAATGATTTCTTTTATACTTCTTCTCTATGCAGGAGAAACACAGAATCCATTCTAGTTCTTAAAGCAAAACTTTATGCCAATTCCACAAGCCAGCTTTGTTGTAGATTCAGATGTTAATTACATATAAAAGAACGTATGTCGTATCACATTGACTTAAAGTATTAGAAACAATAATTTCGTCTGCCTATTACCACGTTGACGAGATTTTCTGATGTCTCTAACCTCAACTACTAGCCGCAAACAACATTTTCCATAATAATTCGTCTCTATGAAGGAGAAACACTAAGAAAACTCCACTCTTGGTCTTACCGCTATACTTAATGGAAACGGATCAGACAAGATCACTACTGAGATTTCATAATACAAATTTGCCAAATCCACGAGTCAGCTTTGTTGTAGATTCAGATGTTAATTGCATATAAAATAACATATCAATCACATTGATTTAAAGTACGTATTAGAAACAATAATTTCGTTTCCCTATTGCCATGTTGACGAGATTTTCTGGTGTCTCTAACCTCAACTACTGGCCGCAAACAACATTTTCCAGAATACTTCGTCTCTATGAAGGAGAACACTAAGAAAACTCCACTCTGGGTCTTACCGTCATACTTTATGGCAACGGATTAGACAAGATCACTAATGCGATTTCATAATACAAATTCTCCAATCCCACGGGGGAAAATTCTCCGTGATTACCACTTTCACAACAATCCTACCCCTCAGATATCATTTCTGTGGCATGCCGCAATCGAATTCATCAAGTAGCTGCAGCAGGGAAAACGTGATAGAGAACATTTACATATCACCGTCTACGCAATAATGTAATTCATTTCAGGCGTCCACGCGCGTCCCTTAAGTGTTTCGTGACAAACTTCCATTCTTTAGAAGATAGCTCGAACTTCCGTGCACCCCCTCCTCCAGAACTCCCACACTCCACCCCTCCACTCGCTACTTGGAGAGCCGAAAAGTACCGGTATTTTTCCGCAAATAAGAAGAAACGGCCGCTTCGAATCCGGACGAACCATTTCGTTTAATTTTCTGATAGAGTCGGATGCAATGGGGTTTGGGTTTGAAGGGGGTGGGCGTGGGTTGAGCTAGGGGGATGGTTAAAAAGATGGAGGGGGGGGAGGTTAAGGAAAGACGAAAGGTGGAAATGTGGGAGAAAAATAAGGTCGCGGTTTTACTCGATGTTTGATTTTTGTTCTGCTCGTTTTTTACTTTTTTTTTATTCGGGTGATGAAAAAAGGAATGAGAAAAAAAAATGTTATGAGTCGAAGTTAAATGTAGAGAAAAAGTGATATAAGGCTGCGTCTTTTTTTTGGAGATGTATTTCCAGGTACTGAAAATTGTTTTCGGATAAAAATTTGAGATTCATTCACATTAAAATCTTTTTTCCATGTTTCATTTTTAATTTAGGGGTAGACGATGCTCAATTGAAGTTAAAGGCAAATATGTGGCTAAGTAAATAATAGCTTGTAGTGTTCGTAAATAAATGTTGGGGATGCATTAAGCGATATATTACTAGAAGTGGAGAAAAAAGGAAGGATTCATTTTTATTGAAATTTCAGGTTTCTATCTTGTTGTTCATTTGTTAATTTAAGAAGATTATACACAAGAAATTAATTCTATAAATGGGGAGCTCAATACTTTTTGGACTCGTCTCTAAAAAACCATCATCATTTCTTCAATCAATCATTCTTTTTTCAGTTTAAAGTAAATCTCTAACCCTTCAGACTATGAGAACATTTTTTTACCGAAAACAGAAAGGAAAAAAAGAAAAGCATTTATTTCATAGTGCGATGACAGATTTATGAGTTCCAAAATGAGAAAATGTTTTTATTTATTTATCAAATTTGGTGTTCCTGATTTATTTATTTTTCTCAAAAAGATTCAAAATTACCAGATATGAATATAAAAGACGATTATGTTTAGCTTGCAAAATTGTTGAATACATTTATTTAATGATAAAATATCATATTTAAATCGAGTTCAATATGTATTTCAATATAATCATTTTAACACTTAGTTTAGTGCGTTATTCAAAAATCATATGATTCTCTATTCCGAATCACGTATAAAAATAATTTTTAGGTATTAATAGAAAACTCAATTAAATTATCAATATTTCTCTCTGTGAGTAAAATATTTAAAAATTTTCAGCTATTCCATGGAAACATTGGAATTCATTGAATAAAGCTTCCATTTATGTATGTCTCTTAAATCCACTTAAAATAGTGTAGATAATTATACAGAAATATTATAGTATTAAATCTTTATTGAACTTACCAAGCTTCAAAATTTTTTTAAAAAATTGAAATTCACACTGGAACCTCACTTAACGAGCATGATTCGTTCTAGAATCTTACTCGCAATGCGAAACACTCGTTAAGCGAAACAATTTTTCCCATATAAATTATTGTAAAATTCAGTAATACGTTCCATGCTGAAAAAATACTAAAAAATTTATGTATAACGTTAAAGGAAAAAAATATAATATATAAGAAAATTATATCAAAGAAAATTATATATAACATTGTTCAGGAGTCTGAATCATGTTCATCTCTTCTTCCACCACGAAATGAACAAACTTGGAATGCGAATTCGATTTTCAGGAAGAAAAATAGAAATAATTAGTTTAATATTTATGATACATACCTAGTTCTTTTCTACTAGAAAGCTGACTAAAAACATTTAGCCAGCGTTCAAAATTTGGCAAAAATTTGACACAGCATTATCATTAAATAAATTTGTAGCACGCATAATCACTGCCTTATTAGGATATTTTTTCTCATCGTACGGATGCAAGAGTTTCGAAAGCTTTCAGCCTTTCTCTTCTTACTCCAGAAGATTGTTGCTTTGTTGTTAACTCCTATAACAAGCTCTCCTCCACAACTTATTGCTGTTGAACAAAATGCCCTAACAACTCCCTAAGCTTTCCGGTGGCCAGCTCTTAGCTGAGCTCTTCCGCAAGCTCATCGATATCTATGTTATTTACTTCCAGTCCCATGATCTTAGTCAAAGGCACAATTTTGTTGATTAGGGGCCCGTTGACCCCTCTCCTCGTCACTCGTTAAGCGAGACATTTTTTTTACAATTTGTTTTGCTCGTTAACTCTTTTTCTTCTATCTTCTTTAAAACCGAGATTTTTTGGAAGGAAGTGGCATGAATCGGACTCGCCCAAACTGGGTGGTCATTTGTCCCAACACCGTACCCCCTGCTATAACCTTCCCTTAAGGCGCACGGAAATGTGCTGTGGTTGGCAAGGATAACTTTACTTTACTTTACACTACGACACACCCCTGACTTCAGAGATAAAATCTCCGGTTTGCAGTTTGGATGAATGTGCGTAGAAACTTTATTGAACAAAAAAGTTACATACAGTGTTTTAACATCGACGAAAAACATGTGAAAATTATAAAAACGATGTGTTTACATAAGAAAAGAATGACTAGCGAAGCAAAAACAATTTTAAGACAAGTCCCCAAAAGTTCGCTGCATCTATATACTTGTAGGAGGACTGATTGAGGTCCTAGGTATTGAACCTCTATTGGGTCTTAGTCCATAAGTCTGCGGTCTTGGTGAAGGAGAGAAATCTGGGTGGGAGTCGGATGAACTGGTTGCGTCCGGTGACTGTTTTATGAGGTTTTCATTTTCAGTGAAGAAAGATATGAGTTTAGCTGTATTTCTTCTTGATAATTTATTTGAAAGTACGCTTTTCAACCAAAATTGAGTATTTTCTGCACTTGGTTTTGTAAAATGATAAGATAACGTCATGCCACAAGAAGTTGAGTAGTGGAGAGGGTCTCCCTTTTCCCCGCATGCGCAGATATCTGAATGATGAAGCCGGAATCTATAGAGATAGCTGGCAAAAGGACCGTGTCCTGTAGCGAAGAGGATGGATTCTCTTGACCATGAAGCTGGGGTTAGAGTGACTTTAGGAAGTATATTAAAAATTGCTCTCCCAGTGTCGCCTGAATCCCAGTCTTATTGCCATTCATTGAGAGAGAGGTTACTAAGCATTTTTTGCAGATGACATTTCGGGGCATGAAGATGGAGGTGAGTCCCTTCTTTAGTAGCTTGTTTGGTTAGGTTGTCTCCTGCCTCGTTACCAAGGAAGCCAACATGCGAATTAATCCAGTTAAGTTGCATTGATGGGTTATGACGGAGGGCTTGTTGTGTTTCTTGGATTAGTGGGCTAGCACTTTTGAAGGAAGAAATTGCCCTGAGTGCCGTCTTGCTGTCACTCCAGATTGATGTTGATATTCCCTTAGAATTAGTCCATTTTATAGCCTCTTTTATTTCCAAGGTTTCAGCTTGAAATACGGTATTATGTGGGCTTAGTTTCTCCGTCCATTGATGAACTTCGACATTGTTTCAGAAAGCGCAACCTGTTTTACCTTCTAGATGTGAACCATCTATGTAAAGAGCCTCATCTGAGGAATGCGGGTCAGTGACTATTGAGACTATCCTCTGTATCAAAATCAGCGGAATGAATGATAAGGGGAGGATTTGGTTGTTGAAAATCCTGATATAAAAAGTTTGAGCCTTCCCATTTGCAATCCCTGTGAAGGCGACCTCCTTACTCTAACGAGAATGGACTCCATTTTAGCTTTGATATGTAGGGGAGTAATGCCTTCGATCACTTGTAGAGCTGATGTTGGAGTGGTGGAAAACGTTCCAGTCATGTTGAGAAGGAATTTTCTCTGTATGGAATTGAGAAGCCTTTGTTTTCTTGGTGTGATATTATTTACCCATGCCGGTGCTCCATAAAGTAAGATTCTTTCTATAACTGTAAAATAGATATTGCTTCTAATATTTTTATTCAGACCCCAGTTTGACGCGGCGATACTTTTTATTTTTTGATAAAGGTTTATCGTTTCATTTTTTAACTCAGATGTGTGGCGAAATTTAGTTTATCATCAATAAAGACACCTAGATATTTGATGCTCGATTTCCTCTTGAGAAGATTATCTTCTCATCTTATACCTGCTGACCAGCGAGGACCGTTTCTATTTTTGTTGAAATGCATGTAGTTTGATTTATGTGGTGAAATTTCCAGATTATGTTTTGCAGTCCAGGATTTAAATTGATTTAGGGCTGCATTTGCAAGGGATTTAACTTTAGCCTTTGTTGGTGCTTTCATAAGAAAGATGAAATCTCTGCGAAGGCTTGCAGATGAACTCCTTCTGGACAGGACTGAGTTAGCACTTAGTTCGCCACAAGATTCCAAAATGCCGGACCAGTGCACGAGCCCTGTGGGCAGCCCAGATGTTGTGGGAGTGTAGCTGGTTCTTGAGGGGTGTTTGAAACTACTTGCCTGCCTGAAAGTAGATCTATTAAGGTTTCTTTTGTATTGGAGTGGAAATTAATATTATTTAGACTGTTTTTGATTGAATTATATTCCAAATGGTCAAAAGCACCTTTTATGTCCAGTGATATCACCAATGCGTGTTGTTTTGTTGTCATTCTATTTCATCTATGAAGTCAACTATTGCTTCTCCGGATGATTTATTTACCGTGAAGCCATGTTGGTTGGCCGCTTGCAGGCTATTAGTCCTAAGAAGAAAGTTAGACGTTCTAGCAATAATTTTTTTTAAATATTTTACCCAACGTTGGCAAAAGTGACAAAGGGCGGTATGACTTCGTTTCTGACTTTGGTTTCCCTTCTTTGGGGAATAGGACAATTATGTCGACTTTCAATGGCGTCGGGAAACATTGAAGTTTGAGACATTTATTATAAAAAGAAAGGAGCAGTTTTGGAAATGTTGAAATATAGATTTAAGAATAACAAAATCAATGGCATCATAACCTGGAGCCCTTTTCTGTTGGAACCTTCTGTAATATTCTTTTCAATTCATTTTGAGTGAAGAAATTTTCTATATGATGATGAAATGTTGACGTGGGAAGGGAATAAGCTCCTCTGCATACAGTTCTTTTAGAATATTAAGCGCCATTTCTTTATCGTCGCCCTTTTCTGGTTGGCCAAGAATTTTAAAAAATTCCGTGGGGTGGATATTGTCTTTGATGAAACACTTATACGGGGTACCATAGGGTTATAGAGTTATATAGAATATTCCAAAGGTTTGTTATTCATGCTGAGTCCTGCTTGCTATTATCGTACATGCATTCCTGCTTGCTATTATCGTACATGCATTCCTGCTTGCTATTATCGTATGAGTCCTGCTTGCTATTATTGTATGCATGTCGCATACGACTTGTAATTTTGTTATTCATGCAACTGGATTTTGGGGCTATTGTAAATTTGGGTAAATACGCTGTCTACGGGGGTCGACTTATTTCGTTCCTCTTAGGATCGCCAACTCTTTGCCGCCAAGACCGGAGATGAGAGAACATTTGTTTTGGTTGCGCACTGATGTTTGCATCGACTGACATGCGCGCATGCGCCAAAATTAATCTTTTCTTCTGTGTTTTGCCCATCACGCTATATTGCACCTCGTTTCGATTGGACTGTTTTATTCATCTCTTGGATATGATTGGTCGATTCATTCGAATTTCAATAAAACTTAATTTGGAATTATTCGGTTTGAATGTAGGCTCAGTAGTGTGTATATTATTCTATGTGTTTCGTTCCTCAATGAATAAGCAAATCTACCTGTATTCCGCTGTGCTGAAAGCGAAACCGATGTTGTTTTTTCAGGTTAAAAAAATTTCCCGGTACACGCTTGAAATGCTGCAGGCATTGCGTGTGGAAATTCTCGTTACGGAACTTTTCTTTAAACTTAGATTCCTAACATTCAATGAAAAAGCGTATCTATTAGTTTCCTGCAATGATCAAAGCGAAGCCGCTGATATTTTTCAATTTAAAAAATTTGCCCGGTACACACTTGGAATGCCGCAGGCATTGCGTGCTGAATCTCTCCTTTTCAGGTGACGCATGCGCAATAGAGCAATAAAAAGCGCACTGCATTTCCCAAACAGTATTTGGCGACGGCAAATGAAATTTCGCCTAGAAAAATTGGATCGACAGGGGTGCGTTGTAGACTCCAGGTTTACTTACATTTGTATTTTATTCAATATATATTGTATATTTCATCTTGTGTATCTTTTTCTTTCACTTAATTAACTGACAAAGACTCTCCTTGTATCGACGGCCCATGTTCCATTGCGAAAATGACTTTTTTCTGTATCACTGATCAACCCTTTCATTTTTGCCAGATATTTTTCAAACACCCTGTATATTTCATTGACTTCTGCATTAAATTATCTAGCAAAAATTGGTACATAAGTTAACATAAAATAATGATGTAAAATAAGACAGGGGACAAAGGAAGTATAAATGTTCTAGCAGATTGTGTGGCAATTGCGTACAGTGGCAGATGCGTACATGTTATTTACTATAGATCATTGATCTTTTGTGACTGATATGAAAAAGTTATGGAAGAGGTTACAACAATAAGAACGTTGTTTATTGTGACAATCGTGAGATTTGGTGAAATTTCGCATATTGTTGGGTAATATTTAGATCAATTTGGATAATTTCCTCATTAAGTGTTTTATTACATATTGTTTAATGAACATATATAAAAAATGATCGACGAAGATCATGGAAATGTTATTTCATATCATTTATATAATGTACTTACATTGATACAAATCAGAAATATTTCTCGAAATAGCTTTTATGCCCAGCTAAACTTTCTATTTTTCGATCAGCTCGCAAAATAATCCTGCAAACAACCCTAAATTTTAATTAACCTACACTAAGCACTACCTAACCTCTCTTGCCGTTGATCCACAGACGATTGATTAGATGGCATCTTTCTTTTGGTATGAGATAAAAAATTGAATCATCTAGGTTTCTGCTTCATCAGAACATTTGGAGAGAACTTACGCCAACCTTAAAAATTGCATCTAAAAACTGATCAGTTTGGTGGTAAGTATACTTACCACGACCTTACAAAATGTTAAACAAGTAGAAATGTTCTCCCTTCGACTCTTGTACATGTACAACATACAGCGTGTTTTGTGTTTCATTTTGAAGTATAGTCAAAAGAATTGAGTAAGCATTTTGGTCTTCTTCCATTGCACGGATTCGCCCAAAAGTTTACACAAATCTACAATTTTCGGTTGTCAAGACAAAACTTAAAATTTGTTGCTTGTAATGTTATCGAGTAATCGTATTCACATACTGATGCTTCTGGGATTCCGAAACCTTCCGCGTTTCTGCGCATGCGCCAGGCGGAGTTGATTGAACGTAAAAGGGGATGAAGTGAAAAATGGAGGGGCAGATTTTTACATTTTCCTAAGCGTGACATAACAAAGAACTCCGTAAATAAGTTCATCTTACTCACTGCATGTCCTTGCGGATTGTGTGGCACTTGCGTACAGTGGCAGATGTGTACAGGTTATTTACTATAGATCAATGATCCTTTGTGACTGATATGAAAGAGTTTTGGAAGAGGTTACAAGAATATGAAAGTTGTTGATTGTACAATCGTGAGATTTGGCGAAATTTCGCATGTTGTTGGGTAATGTTTAGGTCAATTTGGATAATCTCCTCATTAAGTGTTTTATTATAGATTGTTCAATGAACTTATATAAAAAAATGATTTTGGAAAATCATGAAAATGTTATTTCATCTCATTTATGTAATGTACCTATATTGATACAAATCAGAATTTTTTCTCGAAATAGCTTTTATGTCTAGCTAAACTTTCTATGTTTCGATCATCTCGCAAAATAATTTTGCAACAGCTATAAATTCTAATTAGCCTACACTAATCCATACCTAACCTCTCTTGCCGTTGATTTACAGACGATTGATTAGATGCCATGTACGCAAATGCCACTGTACGGAAGTGTCACAAAACCGTCCTATCGCTAGTCTTCGGGGCGCACATTAGGAATGTTATATTATACTTTAAAGCCAAATGGGAAGAAAGAGGTTCTTCCCTCTTTTTTTTTTTAAAAAGTCTGCTTCGGGCGTTGTTTACGATGGCTTGCCACTAGTAATCTACATTTGAGCTTTATCGAGTTAACATTATAATTATCCAACACCAATTTTTTAAGGTATTAATTTAATCAAAAGTCAGTCTCCTGAACTTGAAATTAAATTACTATTCTTCTTTCGTGAAAAACCCTAAATGCCGTTATCTTTAGGAATAAAAGCCGTTACATTTATCTGCGATTCGATAAATTTGTAAAGATTTTTCTTGAGAAGGTCCGAAAATATGTTCACCAACTATTTAGCTGTTGTACATCTGCTCGAAATTCCTATAATAAGTTTTTTTAGTTAAGTAAATATTCGTGCCTAAAATATTCTATAACAGTTCATGAGACAAGCAAATCAATATTCTGCCTCTAGCTGAACCATAGGTTGAAAATAATGATTTTTTATCATTCACCAACCAATTACCTGATGTACATCATGCTCCAAATTTCTTTAATAAGTTTTTTTTATTTAAGTAAATATGTGTTCCTAAAATTTTCAATAACAGTTCATGAGACAAGCAAATCAATATTCTGCTTCTAAGTAAACCATAAGTTTAAAATCATAATTTTTTATCAATTAACCATGCACTTTTCAGCGATTCGTGTTTGCATTATTGCCGTTTTTGTACATTCAAATTATAATAGCTTAGTAATAGACCAATTAAAGCATTTTCATACTGCAAGGAAACTTTTTAGAAAAGAAATTTTAATAATTCGCTTAAAAATTTTAAATGATTCATTTTAAATAGAAAATGAGTTCAAAATAAATTTAAATTTTTCCCTATATTCATTAGATTCACGCATTATTTTCTTTTATTTTTTTAGAGTAGCATTTATTGAATCGTTTATCGCATTAAACAACTTTTCAAGGTGAAATAAATTTTTCGTGATAAATACTTTTATAAATTTTGACTCATTATATATTATTATTCAGAGGAAAGATGTATGGCTATAAAAATACATAATTTGTTCAGATTTATTAGTTTCAATTTCATATATATCAGATTTAAATGAAGACTTCACAAATTTAATAATTGTCATCTAATCTATTGTCTATTTAATCTATTGTCATTTAAAATAATTAAAAGAATTTGAATAATTAGATTTCAGTTATATTAAGTGAAATTTGAATTTCATATAAAGGATTCAACTAGCAGATAGACGAAAGAGTGTTAAAACTATCTTTTGTTAATTGTCAATACATATTTTCATTCCTCAGTTTTCGATAATTTTAATATATTATTCTGTTTTTAACCATAAAAGCGGTTTTATGTCGTGAAGGAGGGAGAAAATGCAAGCAGAAAAAAAAATGTGGGATCATCATTCTCTTTTGTGAGGTAATTATCTATATCGGCCATTTTTTTGATATTTTAAAAATAAATGAGCTTTTTTAATTTTTTCATATTCTGATGGCAGACGGAGCAGATCCTCTAGAATCAAATATTTATTTTCAGAGAAATATTCGAAATTCTGAAGCATATGTTTCTAAATATATTTATTATGAATGATGCTTCGATTTACTGCAGATATCATGTACACGTAAAAATCCATTATCATTGTGTTAGCTCAAAAATCCATTTCTAAAATTTTTCTTTCAACAATTTCTTCACGCATCGCAACGAAACGCTAGATTTCAGTGAATGTCTCTCTGAAAGCAATATCATAACCAATCGGATTTTGAGAAATGAAAATAATGGTTTTATTCTCACAATCCTGTACTATTTATAGCAAATATATGACGCAAGATCTGAGTAAACTTTTTGTATTGTTTTTGTTCGCTGCAATTCCAATGGTAAATTCTCCTTCCGAATTTTTCAAAAACGGATGAAAGATATTATGAGGGAGAAAACATTCTCATAAATAGTTTATATATTTGGCATACGTGTTTTCATTAAATGCAATACTTACAAATTTGTAGACTTTTAATCGAAAAGTGGCTTTCATTCTTCAATTTTCAGTTGAATTTTGTAATGTGCTGCTTCTAAGAGCAAATGAAATGAAAATTAATCAGCAATAGTTGTATCCAGAAATTATTAAGAGCACTTCTTTATTATGAAAAATGTCCTTGGCGAATATATTTTTTCGCTTCTACCCCGAAATTTCGAAAAAAATTATTGAAATATTATCATTCCAAAAAGGATTTATCATTTCCTTATAGCCTGTATAATGGATGCATCAGGAGAATATTTCCTCTGCTTACTGGTTGGTGCATGCCATTTACCACTATGCCATTAGGATTTTAATTCCCTCTCTTCTGAACACCACTTGTTCTATTGTATGCCCAATTGTATTGGCTCGGGTAATTGCTCAGGAGGGCAGATACGAATTGGTAATCCCATGGGTCTATCGGAAGAGGCAACGAATCTTGTCTGCGAATTGAATAAAAGGAACAAAACACTTCCCTTTTCTCCACCGAAATCCCCATCTTAAGGGAATATTTTGAAATTTCAATGTTAACATGCAAAAACTACTTATATACATATTTATACAAAGATAAGAAAAAATATCATTTCATTCTGATTGTCATCGTAAGAGGATAGAAATTGAAAAAACCATGAAAAAGAAGACAAAAATTAAAAACAAAATTCGAAATAAGAAAAGGCACATCCATTTAGTGCAAAAATGACATACCAGTCCATAAGGAATGAAATATGCAAAAGCAATGGAAGGACTAACTCGAAACTCATTTCGATAGCAGTAATTTAACATTCCAAAATTCATTCGAGAAAATTTCCGGAAAAAAAGAAAACAGACGGGATTAAATCTTATGCGAAATGCAACACCAAATACGAAATAGTTGAGAAATACTTATCTTATTTCTGAATGATTTTACTTGTTTTTTTTTGCAAGAAAATAATATAGTCTTATCTCAACGTAAATTAAACTTAGGTATTGAGTTCTGACGAGAAACCAATGTATTTGAATTATTATATTTGTTATTTGCTGGAAAATATTCTATGACATGTTCGAATTAAATTCAAAATAAAAAACCAATAACGAATACAATCAAGAACCTCATTTTTCTTTGACTTCCCATTGAACATCTATACCTTTCTACAGCTATTAGCGAGAGAGAAAAAATGTATATCCAAAATAGAACGTAATTTAGTACCATCATTTATAGACGCTTTAACAAATGTCGTCAGTCCATGATATATTCTACTGAATGAAGTCTAAGATATTCGACTGAATGACTGTTAGGTAATAAATCCCTCGTATCTTACGTTTCGAAATTTGCAATTCATCAACTCCGGACTTTTCGAATTTAACCCTTTGCATGCCCTTTTAATAATTTTCATCCAGGGAAAGTTCGGTATAAAAATAGATGCAAATGTTTTGACAGTACCGGAATTCGTATAAAATGTAAAAAACAGAATTTTCCAAATATTTTAAAGAAAGTGAAACTCAGGACCATAGTGCATCAGTGTAAAAATAATCAGTCCACTATCAATCTTTCCAGATTTGAAAGAATATTGAATAGTTTAGGAATATCTAGCTTTAATATATTCACTTCAACTATTTCCACTTTTTATTTGGGTATAAATAGAGTGAAAGATAACTTTTACAATTTGTCTCTACTCCATATCAGAAATTTGTTATTTTTACTTCAGTTGGACCCATTATCAAATGCTTTTCAACTGGTTTTTCAATTTTTTTATACAAATCCAAAGCTGAAACTCCATCAATTATAGAGATCTTCGAATGTCAACTCGAAGATTTCAATAATATTTTTTTAATCCATCGCAGAATAAATTTGCTGCTTGCAGTAACGTCCAATCAGGATGAGATGGTTATATCCTATGAATAAAGAGCAGCAAAAGTTAGCTGATTAAATTTTTTAAGATGTGTTTATTTTGCTTCTTGAAATATCATTTGAAATCTTTTACGAAATCGAAAATCGGATGATTCTCATTTAAAAGATTTTAGTCATGGTATAAAACATTTGTAGCAGTGCTTAGAATTCTTTTTATCTCAACTGGAGACTCATTCTGTAGAAATGCAAAAGCATATTAATGCGAAAGAATATTAAACGAAAGCTTCCATAAAAACGCATACAAATAAGATTCACAAAAAATCATTAAATGAAGAATATCTATAAGGAAGCCTTTGCCAATAAATATATTTTCTAAAATTATGTTTGATTCACATCAAATAATGGTTTGAAAAACGTCCTTCAAATTCCTTTTCGGGTTGTGTTTTAACTAAATTTTGTGTTTCACCTGAAAAATTTAAACACTGATTCAGCCGTTTGTAATAATTTTACAATAAATCCCAAATGTCTGATGTTTCAATAAATTACTTTTAAATGCAACTTATTATTTCTATTGATTAAGAAACCCAGAATGTATGTCATTCTTCCGTAGTTCTTTTGTCGGTTTGCTTCAATTTTTGAAAGAAAGTGATTACCACATTTCAGTATTTATGATTTTCATGTCCAGCGAAAATTACAGTGGGGAAGCGTAATTTCTTAAATTCCGTGACATTGGAAACGAATGAATATAAAAATCCACCATTCATGATTGCAGAATTAATGGCACCAAAATCGAGGAATCCACGCCATTGCATAGGTACTTTCTACACAAAAGATGGGGGCTTTCGTTTAGCCGGGTACTCTTTCTTTGACAAAGGATAGGCAGTATGGGCATCAGCGTCAATAGGGTCCTTAGTCCAGGAAAACTTTTCTTCAATATCGCAACACACATAAAGAGGATAGCGATCACCAAAAGAACCATAAATTCCAGCTATAGCAGGTGCCTTAAAACTATCAGGTTTCACAGGACCACTGTAAGTAATGTAAGCAATCTCTGGAAGTTTCACAGCAATATAATGAAATTCCACATAATGATAGTATTGCAAAAGGTTATTAAGTTCAATGTCTTTACGCATAAAATCGCTAATAGAAAAACCTTTTTGAAGCGTGAATTGTTCAAAAGAGTCGGAGGACAATCACCATCATACCATCGTTAATTAAACTACTGTTTGCTCTTCGATAAAAACTTCACTTGATTGTTCGCTAACTTCAACGCTCTCCTATAATCCCTTAAAAATAGCTATAATATAACTGCTATAATCTTTTACAACCAGCTATAATATAACGGCTATAATCCCTTACAACCTGCTGTAAGATAACGGCGATAATCCCTCACAACCAATTGTAATATAACGGTTATAATCCCTTACAACCAGCTGTAATATAACGGCTATAATCCCTTACAAAAAGCTATAATATAACGGATATAATCCTTTACAACCAGCTATAATATAACGGCTATAATCCCTTACTACCTAGTCTAATAATAGGTAGAAACCCTGTGAACGACTGTTTCAGTTAGGAATTAAGAGTTTCTTGTGTGACGCTGGCTACAAAAATATCTCCTTGAATTTAATAACTTTGGCTTTAATAGAGAGTTTCATCGAATAACTAATTCGATTGATAATGCTTTAAACGAAATTTATTTCTATACGTAACCAGCTATTTTTAAATACATTAAAATCATTTTCAGGGCTGTTAACTTTCCTTCGGGCGATCCAATCTGTGAGATGGAGAACACACATTTTTGTACCCAAGTGCGGGTTTAAAGAGAAAGGTGTTTGGGCCTCTAGTCGCTTTCTGGCTCTCTACCACTCATACTAGGTTATCGTGTTTCTTCCTGTAGAATTCTTTTGGTGTACGTGAGGGGCAAGCTAATCTGGTAGATGAATTGCGCCCGATTATGTTTGTATTTTTGATTCCCCAAATGTTTCTTCATATTTCTTTCTATATACCTTCAAAAGTTTGTATACCTGCGTCCCAGCCGATAATTCAATGTTAGTAATCGTTATTTCAAATTTATTGTTTAAAAATGTCAAATCTGTCAAGCTCTCACGAAAATAGTTGTAATTGCTAAGGAACCTTATGGGAAAACAAACATTAATTCCGTTCTGAATTCCTGGTCATTTTTTAAGTTGAAATTGGATGTTAGTACAAAAACTATCATTTAAAATCGCAAATACAGCTTTGTATGGTCGTTCAGTTCAGTTTGATATGCTTTTCCCTACGCTTAAGCAAAAATTTGACTTTTAATCTCGCAGATGAGTTGCGCCCGAACGTGTTAGCATTTGTATTGCTGACGACCGAAGGTTAAGTACATTAAAATCATATTCAGGGCTATTAAACTGAACTAATTTACATACTGTGCGCCTTTGTCCTATCCCTAATTTAGAATCTACTAATTATAATCTAATCTGATCATGCTAACAAACAATTTATGCATGATGCGTAATTAATCTTTTAAAGGGCCATTTTTTCTGGAGGTTATAATAAAATAACTTTGGGATTGAGATTAATTTAAGGAAAGGAATTGCTTATGGTATTGGATAAGAAATTGGTTTTGTTATCATCTAGTTTCTTGTTTCATCGAAAATATTAGCGAGAATTTACGCATCTTAAAAATTGTATTTAAAAATTGAGGAGTTATTTGTTAAGTATACTTACCACGACCTTAGAAAGGGTTAAACTAGTGGGAATGTTCTCCCTTCGACTCTTGTATATGTACGCATACAGCGTGTTTTGTGCTTAGTTTTGAAGTATAGTCAAAAGAATTGAGTATGCATTTTGGGCCTCTTCCAGTTCACGGATTCGCCCAAAAGTTTACACAAATCTACAATTTTCGGTTTTCAGACGAAATACAAAATTTGTTGCTTGTAATATTATTGAGTCATCGTATTCACATACTGATGCTACTCGGATTCCGAAATCCTCAGCGCTTTGCGCATGCACCAGGCGGAGTTGATTTAACATAAAAGGGAATAAAGTGAAAAATGGAGGGGGAAATGTTTACATTTTACTTAGGGTGGCATAACAAAGAACTCCGGAAATAAGTTCATCTTACTCACTGCCTGCCGCCCCTTTTCGGAGTACAATCATCCAAATGTCCCATGCTGAAATAATCAGTACTCACGAAGAAACAGATCGACAGACTGTTGACGTTTTTGGTCTGAAATTTGTTACAAATCTACATTTCAAATAATAAAACCAAAAGTCAGATTTCATCCATTTAAGTTTATAACATTTTTTAGTTACCGTGTTCATAGGATTCAGGAAGGTATAAAACGAAGTAATTTGTTAAATTCATCAAATATTTAATGATTATAATCAGGGCCGGATTACCAAATAGTCAATGTAGGATAATGCCAATAGGCCCCACTACTTTTGGAGGTCTCGAGAATATTATTTTTTAAAATTAGGTTTATTAATTAGATTATGGCTTTCATTTTGATATATAAGAGATGTGTACTCGAATTTACAGAAATTAAATCAAGTATCGTTTAAATTTCAGAACGATATTTTTCATGTTTTCAAATTCGCCACAAATCAAAAGACTTGATAAACGTTGTATTAAAAATCGTTTTTAGAAGGTTTTGTAATTTTTAAGCCGTTGCGGACAGGTAACTTTTTAGAACACTGAGATCAGGTGGAGCATTTTATGCGCCATCTCGTTCCATCCAAATCTTCGCTTATGTAATTACACATAACTTTATTTTTAGGGTATAATGAGATTAGAGGTTGAATGGATGGATGATACAAACATTTGTGTTCGAGTTAGAGTCTCTATATTCTTCGTGAACTGGATTGTTCTCCAAATCAGTCTCAGAATCAGTTTTTAGGTCGCTGTACTCAGTCACTTTTCCATCGATGTAATGCATCAGGTTCGCCCTGAGCTGCTATTTTCTTGCTTAATTCTTCAAAAACAGCCGAATACTGTTTTGTAGGGATAATTTCCCGCCGTTTCGTGATGGCCGGGTTGGGTTATGGAGATGTTTCATGCACTTTCAAGTCCGATCAGACCGAACTGACTGATTCATTGCCAGTGAAAACCATCGGAACAAGAAGGAGGAAAGTTAATGCGAGGTTAGACGGGTGCCGAGCTTTCTACATTCGATAGCTTTTATTCAGCTTACGATAAATACCCACTGGTACCTGTCCGCAAAGGGTTAACCATTTTATCTAAAAGTTGTACCAAATTTTTTTGGCATTTTCTTAAACTCATAATATAGCCATAGGTATATTTCGTAACAACTTTGGTCGCCTCAATGTTTAGGAAGAAATTCTTGCTCTTAATTCCAATTTATACTCCAATTCTTACTACTCATTTCCCATCTTTGTATCTTACTATTAAGTCCATCTGAGTGGTTTGCTATTTGGATGTACCAGCCTTAACCCTCTGATACTGAGCGAGGTGGTCCCGGGCGGTCTGAAAATTTCCCTTTAACAGCGAAGAAGGCCTGACTGAGGCGGTTGGCTTCTTCTGAGGGGAGGTGAGGTTCTGAGATCACTTAGGATATAAGCGCGGTAGGGGGTGCAATTATCCTTGCAAACTGCAGCCCATTTCCGTGCGCCTTAAGGAAAGATTATAGCAGAGGGTGGTGTGATGTGGTAAATGACCACCCAGGTTGGGAGAGTCCATTCATGTCGCCGCTCCCCAAAAGGCCCCGTTTTTAAAGGAGCTAGAAGAAAAAAGTCGCTTCAGGTTTAAAGAGTTAAAGTCTTTAAAATGTAGTTTTAAAGTGAATAATTGTAGTTTTAAAGTAAATAATAATCTTTTTTGCGTTTAAACAATTCTCTGAAATTTTAAGAATATTTTATCCTTGGTAGTTTAATAAATTACACATATGAACATGAATTATGTGCTTTTCAACTCAGTATGAGAAACGGAAAAATACGCGTAAAACGCTTAGATGTTTAAGAAGATACCGCCCTCACGTCAAGTGCTGAGACAGCATCTGCATTCAAATCCAATGTAATCTAATCCTTTAATCATGTCAAGAATAACTAGCGACAACGACCTCAACAGATGTAGCGGTGTCGCTTCTGTGAAGTCATCAATGTAACCCATGTTACAGGGGTTTTTTTGTACATATTTTGGCATTACTTTGTAATTTTTCCCCCTCTTGGATCAATAAAGATTCTACGCACACTCATCCAAACTGTAAACCGGAGGTTTTCGTCTTTGGAGTCGGGGTGTGTCGTAGTGGAATGAATGGAGATGAACCTCAAAAAAATTTTTTGTATTTCAGTTTGCAATAATATGTGTTACTCAAAAACTACTTCTATAGAGATTAAATTCAAATCAATAAAAAAAAATCTGGTTTTGGAAGTTGGGGTGGTGGACCCCAAAAATTACATTGCTTACAGACCCCTACAGGGTTTAATCTGACAATGATAATGATACTTTCTCTTTATATACATGAAAGAAAAAATTAAGACGATATGATGGAAATTCGAAGTAGGGACTATAGTGTCTAAAAATGAAAATCATGATATTCGTAATGAATTTTGTATCGAATTTAATGGCAGACAATGAATTTCCTTGACTGTAAAAAAATTATCAAATTAGAATTTATATTTCAAAATGAAACGAAGAATTTATTGGGTCCCTTACATTTGAAAAAAATTAGCTTTTTGAGAAACATTTAAGTCGTGCTTTGAGCATAAGGATACACTAACTAATATATCAAATTATAAACAATTAAAAGTAGGCTATTAAAACAAGTGAGTAGGAGTAAAATAAGTTTTTTTATGAATAATGTAAATAAATTATTTTTCTTTAAGTTTATTTAGTAAATTTGATTTCTTAATAAGTAAACCGATTAGCAGTCTATTTTAAAGCGATACATATCAACAAGTGCCGCTTTCAGAAACTATCTCATTAGAAAAAATAAAACGTCCAAGAAAACCGAAGTTAATTTTCAACTAATGGTAGAGGTTTCCATACCTCAGTATTTTATTATTAGAATATTTACTAAGTTTGCTGAGAAATATCAGAAAGAAGATAACGGAAAAAAATATTTTTAGTTGAAAGCATATTGAATTATGGATTTAATTAATTCAAAGTTCCACTGGAATATTTTTTAATTTTCTAATATAATATTTGGTACTTAGAGTTTTTATCTTTCTACAGGCTATTTAGATTACTTTTCTAAGGCTTTCTGCATATCATTGATGAATTCTTTTCCTCTACTTTGAAAT
The DNA here is from genome assembly GCA_013235015.1 of Araneus ventricosus. Taxonomy (NCBI): domain Eukaryota; kingdom Metazoa; phylum Arthropoda; class Arachnida; order Araneae; family Araneidae; genus Araneus; species Araneus ventricosus. The sequence continues at coordinate 462,148 of BGPR01000473.1, forward strand.
AAAAAGGATTTCATGCTGAAGTCTATTTACAAACATTTGATTACTATTTATCAAAGAATTAATCATTTATTCTTAAATATCTTTTTTATACTATTTTTAAATGCGTGGAAGATAAATAAAATATGCTAACTTTCAAGAAATTATCATATTCTAGAAATGCATAATTTCTGAAATTTTTTTAATAGTCTTTCTTTAATATTTATTAAAATCGTAATTAATCATTCTGATCTGAATGAAAAAGTATTTCTACGAATAACCAAATCTTCAGTATTAATATTTTGTCGTGTATTCAGGTTTCGGTAGTAAAAATGTGAATATAAATCGTTACATATAATTTTAAATGAAATTTACTTTTGATATACAAAGTGGTCATAAATTATATTGGACCCATTTAATCCCAAAGACCCAAAAGATCCAAATTCTAAGAAAAGCCTATAATATAGTAACTTCGGTTTTTTAAATGAGAGATTTGCTAAAAATGTAATTTTTCAGATAGGTAACGCACCGTTACAGCGCACTAAATCTGCTCAATCCAACGCAAGTGTCAAAATGGCTACCATGCAGCAGAATGCACGACTGGCACTTCTCTGGTTCCACAAGAACAAATTAATTGTAACAATTCAAATAATTATTCGGTTAGAGTATCGAAATTATCAGTCTCCAGTAATAACTCCATTAGGCGTTGGTATGAGCAATTAAGGAGTGAAAGTCTCCCTCACTGATAGCACATTTGCTGTTCCCTTTAATTTCAAATACTAATGCTTGACGAAGCTCTTACATAGAGACTGACAATTTCGATATTCTAACCGATTTAATTTTTGAACTGTTACAAATGATTTGCTTTAGTAGACCCAGAGACGTGCTTTCGGCTGCATGAGAGCCATTTTGACACTTGCACTTGCTTTGGATTGCTCATAGGTAACTCGCCGTTACGGCGAAATAAATATCTGAACAAAAACTTTTTGTGATACTCTCTCATTTAAAAAAAGTGAAGTTGCTACATTATAGAGTTTTTTTATTGATTTTTAAAATGGGTCCAATAATTTATGACCATCCTGTATTAAATTAAGCTGAAGTTTTTACATCGTGTCAAATGCAGTCAAAGCGATATAACTCTAAGACTATGTAATGCTGAGAAATTTTAATAAATTTTTTAAGTTAATTTTTCCTTAAATCACTTTTCTTCCAAGCAAAGAATGAAGGATTTTTTTCTAACATTTCCTGTATCAGTTAAATCAACACTCGTTTAAATCTAGAAATATTAATTTAACTCAATGAAAAAGACTCCAGTGCAGCTTCAATGGTCGAATAGTGGCGTGATATCAAACTTACAGCTGTAATTTTGCTTCAAATCTTATGATAATTTCCAACAAACATAATTCTCTATTTTATTCCTCCATAATGTCTACAATTTTACTGAGTAAATTCACTTTCTTCAAAGAAGCTTGTAATAACACATAAAGGTGATGAATGCCTCGTATTATTGTTTCGCTTTATATCACACTTATCACCAGATAAAGAATTTTATGGAAAGTAATAGCTATTTCTAATATGAAAAACAGATTTTCGTACCTTTTCCTACGATGCTACCAGAGCAAACCTAATGGAGAACAATTTATTACAACGATTATTGCTTTCTTGTTGTTCTAAAGAATGATGATTATCACCCTCACGTGCAACGCAATATTTCTAACGTTTATTGAAAATGAAATATTGCAATAATCAAATGAAAAATGCAAAAGTTCTTCCAGGAATGTTTGAATAAAAATATAATGCATCCTCTTCTAAATCAGAATTTTCCACGTCTCAACTGAAAAATGTTATCATTTATGTCAATTTAAGAGTTCTTTATTCCAGTGTAATTTATAAAACTTCCACTTATGCATAAAAAAGCGGAAATATATTTCGATCTAAACACTCGTTTAATGACAAAAGCTTTGTGAAATTGCTTTTTGTTGAAATAGGGCTTTATTCGACGATTTGTCAATGAAATTTAATATTGTTCATTTTTCTAACATCGCTTTAAGTAATGACCGAATTTGTTAACTTTTGTGAAAATTTTTTTTCTTCGAAATTGTTGTGTGGAACAGTCTATGAAGATGAAATTTAATAGTGTCTCAAGTGAAATTTACCGTATTTACTCTTTCTGAAAATTAATGTGGGTTTTCCTGAAATAGGAAAGAAGAATGCTTTCTAATGAAGATTTTAAATACAAAATACGAATTTAAAAAACGATTTACATAAAATTGATACTCATCATTAAATCTGCCTCATGCTACAAATGAAGAAGAATGATTCATTCATTAGAATATCTAAAGGATTCTAACAGAAATTTAATTATTATTTAAATGTAATTATTTACTTACTCAAAATTATTGCAGAAATTTCTGTGAACAATTAAAAATAATGATTTTATGGCCTTTTTCATAAAAGGCATTCGGAAATATATCAAAAGAATCTAGTAAAATATATCTAGTTTACGCAGATATTTTCTAGCTATTTTTAAAACACTGAGATGGTTTAAAAAATATCATTTTTACATAATGTTAAACTCCAACTTCCACACGAACAAAGCATAAATAATAAGGAAAAACTTGTTGTAAAGGTAATATAATTCACAATATAAATATTTACTATCAGACAATTGAATATTTTATTTAAATTTTTCTTGAAAATGATTTTGAAGAATTGTTCATGGTTTGTCACCCAGTAATCTTTAAATTTTAACATCAGATAATGAAACTACTTCTTTCACATCTCTAATACAAAGGCATCGCAATAATTAATTGAGTCAATTCAAGTGACGTCATAATCACATCACAAGCGAATCAACTAACATCTAATTACACATTAATTTAGATTGTGTATTTCGACATGAATTAACTCTATTGTCAAGAGAAAGTGCTATAAAGTATTACAAAAATGAGTTATTCAGTTACTAGGGTATTTTTTGTTTGTTTTATTCCCAAAGTTGAGTTGGACATTGAGTTTTAAAAAATGTATAAAAATTTAGGGTATCTCGTTCTTTCTATACGCGCGAGCGCCATATATTCGCTAACTGTACCCAAGTATTCAATGAAACATTCTCAAAATGATTTCCTCATTGTGTAAACAAATATAGAAACAAAGCAATTGGAGGCATCATTATTAAATAATACATAAAATAAGTAGATGAGTATATTTAATGTTCAAAAAGAAGTTGAAATCGCAGACAAATTTTAGATTTAGCAAATGTGAATCATCGCTAAATATAAAACTAATATATGAGGTACGTATTAGATTATAGTTTACTTAAAATACTATTCAATCAAAAATAATGCGATATGTTATGTGCATAAAATGGATGTCAAATATGCCCATATTTTGAGCTAAATAAAGATGAGGTGATAAGAAAAAATGGAAGGAAATCAGTTTCAATGCCAAACGATCGCAATACTAAAGGAAAACGAAGAAAAAAATTAAAATTTTCAAAGCAAATACACTTCTTACGGTGGAAAGAAGTTGGATTGTTAAATAGTTAATAATGCGAATCACATACGAAATTAAGTCCTGTCCGCAATTAAAATTAAAACCCATAAGTTATATCTCTTCTAAATAAAGCAAAATGATGAATTGAGGCGAAAAATTAACCGAATTAAGAAATTACTTAAAAAAGATAAAATCTAAAAAAGAATTTTTTTTATCGAACTAATGAAAGCCGTAATGTCACACTAGTTATGATGAAATCATTTGATAGTTATTCATTAGTTATCATTTGATTTTTTAAAAATATTGAAAAAATGAAAGGTGAAAACAAATTTTAAAAAATAATAAAAACTTTCATTGTTTCCTTTAGCCATTAGAATAAACTTAAATAAATTATGAATTAAATAAGAATAATCGACTTAAATGGGTGAATTTTGTAAAAAATATACATTAATATGCATTTAAATGAAAAACTAAAAATTTTCTCAAACTTTTTATTCGTAGAAGCCGAACATATACAAAAAAACCCACAATTTTTTTCTACTGTCTTTTTTAGGTGTCATACATACGAATTCTCTATAAAAGCATAGATTGCTAAGGTAAGACTCAATTTCTGCGAATAGTAAACTTCTTAAAAGAAAGATATTTTGCTTCCAAGAATAAGGAGATGAAGTTGTTGAAGAGTAAATAACAAGCAATAAGAGTTGCTCCGAAGTATTTATATTTTGTGATGTCGGATTGAAATTCTCTGAAAACGTACAGTAACATTTACTGAAACAAGCACAATACAGATTTTGATTGTAACAGAAATGCAAAGAGCGAAAACATATTCAGTGTGACATATTTAGTCACATTGAAATGTTTAGTATTATAAAGCCAGTGAGGGAAAAAGAACCACAATGCTAAGTCCTAATATGGCTTTCATTTCGCTCCTAGGCGTTCTATATAAACTCTGAATGTGTTTGTATTTCGAGTGTCTAGCCTGGGTGAGTTCCTACGCAAGTTTGAGCTTACTCAAAGCATTTATCATTTAGGTTGAGACACAATGTCTCTAATACATAATTGTCCTTAAACTGGCCTCTCTTTTCACAAGGCATCTCTCTTGCCCTCTGTGGCGCTGTATAGAGACTGATACGAGTGTATTTTTGTTACAGGTATTCTGTAACAACTCTATTACAGGACAAACTAAGCCATCGTCACTGTTAATGATTTCAATGCCTGATTGTTTTGTTTGCAAATGGTTTATTTAAGATTCCTGTAACCACAGGGATCTTAAATAAACCATTTGCATTCCGTTATCGGAATCCTAAACCTCGCGAAGCTAAAATGTTAGCTCTATTCAATTTTTGTGCCAACATTTCAGCTACGCGAGATTAGGATTCCGTTCTGATTTCACTAATGTGTCTAGAATTTGGAGATTTTTGTCTGTGCAGTGCTTCGCTTCACGGAAACTAGAGACAGATAACTAAATTTTTACTCACTAAAAATATCACCATTCATTCTGCCAAAGTTGTTCAACTTCTTTCTTTAAAAATTTATGTAAGAAAATGTTTAAACCAAAAAACCTCATTTTTATGAGATTTCTATGGATGGTATGGAATGAAAAGTCAGACTATCTTGCAAAGAATTTCACGGAACTAACGCCATTTATTGATTGGATCTCTCCAGAAGACATTTTTTCCAGCATGTAAAAGCAATCTATCCAAATCACCGACGAAAATTATCTTAGTAGTAAATATTACGAATCAATAGGAAATTTCCCAGATATCATCACCATCGCGAAATGGACTTAGAATAGAAGACGAGACAGAATCATTGCCCGTATAATAAGTAAAATGATTATAACTCTAGGTCTCCTGTATAAATTCAGCCTGACCTCCAATATTTTGTGCAACAGTTGTAATGAAGGGAACGACATTTTACATTTACTACTCAACCCTCTGACTACTAAGAGCTCTCAAAATCTGAGTACAGTCGTATATGGAGGTTTGCTTACTAATTGATCTGTGGAATGGATTCGACCGTCCCGTTCCCCCTGTTCTCCTCACTACGGGTGGTGCGAGATACGAATGGCAGGCCTTTCATCTCTTATCTCTCCCTTAAGGGTCCCTTTAATGGCCGCGCGTCCAACTGCATTCTCCCTCTTTCGGAACAGCAACCGGCCGTAATCCGCCTCACTAGTATAGAAGTTGCATGGCCGGTGACGGTCGGCTTAGGAGTCAGAGTGTTAAGTGAAAGGAATATTCAACCTACAGGGTTCCAATTTGGAAAAAAATGAATATTACCGAAGCTAATATCTCGTTCAAATGTTTAATGCCAAAAGCATTTGTTGGAAAAAATAATTTCATTTCTTTTCTTCAGTCTCTCAAGTACTTTGATATTTCTTAGCAGCAACCTCACGGTATTTAGGGGATAACAGCCTGTGTTGTTATAAATCCCATTAAACAACAATTCAAAGATTATTAAATTTTATCTAATATTCGCTGGCGATCTGTAGCTAGAACTCGACGGTTTCTGTCCGGCGTTCGACTAATGGAAAAGTGCCATACATTCTTTGGCTTTTAACCCTTTCCGGAGCAAGGTATTAAAATTTTTGAAAAATGTTATAAAACATCATGGGATTAGCTTATTGCCTAGTCATAGAATCTACAAAAAAAATTTTAACTTGCGTCATTCCGAGGGGAGGGATCGTCCCCCTTTGGAGTCACCCCCATAGGAGGACACCATCCGAGACAACCGTATTGATACGCTCAAAAATTAATATTGAATTTCACACAAGATCATGAATTAATACTTCAAGAATATTGGAGGAAAATGATCAAGTAGATTTGCTAAAGTTGTAAACGTAAAGACGTGAAAAAAATTGTGCATTTTAAATATATATGTATTCCAAAATGAAAACGATATTTCATAGTGCTGCCATCTACATTCGGAAAGGAGAACTAATAGCTGCCTATTTTACAATTTTCCGGGTTTCAAAGTGAAAAGGGATTTTTTTTTTTAGAAAATTTTAAAATTGGTGTCCTCATTTGTGACCACCGCGCCGAAAAGGGTTAAATGACCTCTGTTAGTTTACAGTTTTATTGGTTTCAGATATAAGTACTAATTTTCTCCTCCCCTTTCAGTCCCTCCAACCATCATCGAATCCAGCACCAGTTCGGACACGGTGATCGAGGAGCGTTCCAAAGTGAGTCTCCGGTGCGAAGCTTCCGGATATCCCGAACCCATCATCACGTGGAGGAGGGAAGACGGAAAAGACATCAACCTCGGATCCTACGGGGGAAGAAAATATTCAGGTGAATGCACCTTTAAATACACGATAAAAGTGTTGAAACATGGAAACTTGCCTACAAATGCTTATAAAAATTGCCACTAACAGTGCCCATACAGTTAATGCAAATAATGTTACTAAAACAAAATAATAATGGTTGTCACTTAGAAATACTTGTGTAACTAACGCAAAACAATGTTACTTATAAAATATAAAAAAAGCACAAAATATTGTTACATATGAAAATAATGACAGTTTTCCTAGAATTGTTAATTAAGTAATGATAATAATGTTAAAATGAAACTTGCCACTAACAACACTAATATAGCTAATGCAGAACAATATTACTGATGAAAAATAATAAAATTTGCCACTAAATATGCTAATGTAACTTCTGCAAAATAATGTTACCTTGTTTCGCTTGTCGTGGTCCTTGTAAGAACTCGCTGACATTGTTTAATTTAGCTTTTAATTATAGTTATATAAAAATTATTTTTCTTGTTGTGTATTTTTGGCCATTTTCGAGAGAAATGACATGAAGTCTTCGGTAGAACATGTGCAAATTTTCGAGTCGCATTTAAAAAAAAAAGCGAAATTTGGTAGATTTTTTTTATTTAGAATAGCATTTGTTTTTATATTAGTAAGAAGACATTCATTTGTTTGTTTGAATTTGTTTCTGAAAGGAATACATTTTTTACTTAACAAATTTTTCTGCTATATTGCAGCTGAATTACTATCAAATGATGTAATACTTGCTTTTAAGTGTTTGAAATCTCTAAAAAAATAACCTAGAAATTATCCACTTTCCATTTTAGGTAACGACTTTTATTGTTTAGAATGTCGATTACTTATATGTTTCGTAATTTTTTTCAGATATATTGATTACATTTAACCACATAATTATTCATATTAGATTTCTTATTTGTGAGATTTGATACATCATGTTGCTGTACTTGTATTGTCTGCCAGCTTCAGTTGTCTTTGTTTCATCATAAATTTCCGTTCACTCATGAGCTGTATTATTTATTTTTATTGCTTTTAAATCGCATCTAGAATCCATCATATTCTTAAGAAAAGCTAACAATCTGAGTTATCTAGTTTATCGTAATGAAAAATTAAGCAATGGCTCTGATGTAAGAAATAATTATATACTGTTTTAAAATAGAAAGCTTTTCATTTTCAACTCAGATATTTTGACTACATAATTTAGAAATTTGAATCTGCTCAAGGATTACAAGAAAGCGTTTTCGAATCGAAGCAACTTCGAAAAAATCCTAAAAAATTATTCAGATTACATGAATTCATTCACATTTATATACAACATATAAACAAAAATGAAGAGAAAAAAGTAAGTAAACAAACATAGAACTTCATCAGATTTTAGAAAATTGATTCGATACGGTCTTTTTCATGAAAATTAAGGAAATAATAAATTCAGTTTGCGTCCTTAGCGCTCACAAGCGGTGTTTCTTAAAGCCTCTAATGGGACAATTTTTAATGATGACACGAATGCGTCTTGAAACCAAAGAAATTTTGAAAAAGTATGCAGAAATTCTTAATTATACAATTTCTTGCAATTCTCTAATACATTTAATTAATTTTATAATGATCATATATGATACAGATTTTATTAAACTCTTAAAATTCGTCAGAATAAATTCGAAAACTCATACATATGTCAGCCAAGAAAATCAGTCTAAGATTCTAACAGAAAAAGAAACTATTATTTATACGGTATAATCCGGTGGTACAAAGTATATAAATTTGGGTTTTTAATTCCAAAAAAAATCACTTCAATTAGTGAGTGGATACTTATATTGTCCACTCAAATCAGTTTTGGAGCAAAAGAAACTTTGAGGAAATTCCAATTTTTGCGAAATTTCTATAGTTCTAGAATAAATTAGAATAGACAACATTTACAATTGCATCATCCTCTAATTCATGATAGTAAGCCTGTCATTGAGAAATGGTCAGGTAATTTTAACCTGAAACATGTTGCCATTGCTCGAATGGTCGTATAGAAGATACTTTTTTCTGTCATCGTCATCTGCTCTAGGAACAAATTCCAAGTTACTTCCGCAGAAGCATTTTAATATCCTTTAAGCGCTCTCTATATAAATTCAGGCATTTAAAATTCATCATTTGAATTGTTTTATCTCGTATTATATTAACCACTTTTTGGTCATATTTATCGCTCAAATACATCTTTTGGGATGTTTGAAAGGACACTGTATTCCACCCTGAAATTTAGACCATACATTCAAGCTATTTTACACTTTTTCGGCTTCATCCTTTTAGAGCATGTATTCTCAATTTTAACTTTTCGCTTTAAATTTTCATCTTAAACTTTTTTACCTGTATTAATCCACAGCGCCATTCTAGAATTTCTTGTTTCATGTTAGGTGCAACCTGGAAAAAAAATCGCCGTTGAGCTATAAGCTCCAAACAAAGCAAATAAGGATTTGCTAGTTCACTCATTTCTTTCAATTCTCTAATGGACTCTGTTTTTTCTTTATAGTGCTTAAATCTGACTCGGATTATACTCCGAAGCTAAGTCGATGATCAGTCTGAAAACATGTTCTTTTTTTATTTCAGACTGCTACTACCGACTACATATTTTGGCTGGACAGTTGATTCTAACCTGAAATTTAGTCCATATTTTTAGATGATTTTACACTTTTTCTCTTTTAAAGGATATCGTCTCAGAATGTTAAATCTTGGCTTTAAATTTTCATTTTAAACTCTTTTTACCTGTGTACCATACATTGTACTCCATAATACCATTCAAGAATTTCTGGATTCATGTTAGGTGCAACTTGGCAAAAAATTGGGCATTCAATCACAAACTCCAAACAAATAACAAAGGATTTGCTAATTCACCCATTTGTTTCAATTTGCTAATGGAGCCTGTTATTTCTTTACAATGCTAAATCCAACCCGGAGTTTATTATACTCCGAAGCTAAGTCGATGATCAGTCTGAAAGCATGTTCTTTTTCTTATTTCAGACTACTACTACTGTCTACATATTTTGGTCATCTCCAGCGCTCAAATACATCTTTTGGATTTTTTTGGAAGGACAGTTGATTCTAACCTGAAATTTAGGCCATATTTTTAAATGATTTTACACTTTTATCCTTTTACATGTGTCATTTCAGAATTTTAAATCTTGGCCATTAAATTTTCATCTTAAATTCTTTTTACCTGTGTACAGTATGTTTTACTCCATAACACCATTCTAGAATTTCTTGATTCATGTTAGGTGCAAAAAATTGGACCTTCAGTCACAAACCCCAAACAAACTAACAGAGGATTTGCTAACTCACCCATTTGTTTCAATTCGCTAATGGAGTCTATTATTTCTTTAGAATTCTAAATCCGACCCGGAGTTCATTATACTCCGTAGCTATGTCGATGATCAGTCAGCAAACATGTTCTTTTTCTATATCTCAAACTACTACTATTGACTACATATTTTGGTCATCTCCAGCGCTCAAATACATCTTTTGGATTTTTTTGGAAGGACAGTTGATTCTAACCTGAAATTTAGGCCATATTTTTAGATGATTTTACACTTTTATCCTTTTATATATGTCATTTCAGAATTTTAAATCTTGGCCATAAATTTTCATCTTAAATTCTTTTTACCTGTGTACCATATGTTTTACTCCATAACACCATTTTAGAATTTCTTGATTCAAGTGCAACTTGGCAAAAAATTGGACCTTCAATCACAAACTCCAAACAAACTAACAAAGGATTTGCTAACTCACCCATTTGTTTCAATTCGCTAATGGAGTCCGTTGTTTCTTTACAATGCTAAATCCAACCCGGAGTTCATTATACTCCGAAGCTAAGTCGACGATCAGTCTGAAAAGTTGTGCATCTGACCGCCAAGAACGATCATCGATCGAGGCAAAGTGGCCCAAGAAAAGTAATTAAAACCTGATGACTGTAAATTGTGAGGGAAGTCACGCGGAATAATCTAATTTGTTTAAAATGCATGCACTTCCTGCGCGAGGAATTTGTGAGTCAAAACAATTAAAATACAGCGCTTAAATTTAAAGACTGTTAAGGAGAAGTTAATATTCCCTCATTTAATCCTTATTAGATTAGATACACTTAAGTAGGCATTTAAATCTCTCGAAAAACAATTAAGTTTAAACAAGGGATAAAATTAGCAAAACGTTACGCTATGAGAATAATTCTTCGGTGTTTAAACCCATAGGTGATTGTCTTTTTGATAAGCAAAAAGAAAATAAAGGGAAAAAACCTTGACTATTTTTATATCTTTTCATTAGTATGTTTTATAGCTCATAGTTTGGGCATGAATTCTTTCCAAGCAATCTCATTGTTTCTTCTAAATTTAATAAAATATTATTCAATGACTTTTAAGCCTTTTACACCATATAAACCACTGGGTATTTATTTCTTATTAGAGACAGAAATAAAAGAAAGGAAAAACGAAAAAATGATTATTTCATTAAGATGAAAATTCAATATGAAAATTCAGTGCAGTACAAGATACTGTGGAAGAATGAAGCGCATCTTTATTTTGATTTCACTGTGAACACAGAAAATAAATGTGTGTATATATATAACAATATGTATATATATATATATATATATATATATATATATATATATATATATAT
>BGPR01000473.1:473546-513471 GCA_013235015.1 Araneus ventricosus
ATATATATATATATATATATATATATATATATATATATATATATATAAATGTGTATATATTTTCTGTGTATATATATTATATACACAGAAAATTGTCGCATATGGTACTCATATTATCGTCATGCCTTCCAATAGATACAACTGCCGTCACAAAAGCTTGTCGCTTCTCTGCCTAATGGCTCTGATCGAAAGTGTGTTCTGTCACAAAAGGATACCGCACGTTAATCCCAACCGATCAAAAAGAGTCACAATGACTCTAGTAACGGGGACGTGTTGTTGGTGTAATGTCACAAAATTTTAATGTTTCTTTTGAATTCACAGGCTCTGTCATTCTAGGTCCGTATTTCTTTAAAGCAAAGGGTTCAAATCGTCCAATTACTTGTTCCTCTTCTGCAAAAAGATATCGAACAAAGCTTCTAAATTTTGTTCGCTGACATTCAGAACTGAAGCTGCGATTATTCAAAATACACGAGTTGACGTCTTAAGGCTATATGACATGTTCCGTTTCTGCGCAGAGAAACCGAGCAATTCTTCTAAGCTTTGTTATTACACAGCTGCAATATGGTAAGTGGATACTCTGCCACATTAATGCAATATGGTATGCCGCCTCACATTGGATTATGTGTTCAGAAAATTCTATTGCATCTATAGCAAAACGAATAATTAGCCATGTAGTTCCTTGCTCTAGTTGCAATTGTCCGTTTTAGCTTTAACTATTCAAAGCTTAACAAACTTATTGAATCGCAACGTATGCCAAAATATTATTTCAAGTGGAAATTTTCATTTTTGTAATTCTTTTGGCTTATTGACTGGATCAACTGCATGTGCAAAGCTATATTGCAGTTGGTAGGAAAATTTGATGTTTTTTCTGCATAAATCGAAATGCCATGATTGGAGTAATTAGTAGACTCCATTTACTTACATTCGGAAGAGGTCTTTTTTTAAACAATCGAGCTCTAAATATCTCACGTTATCTTAATGCCAAGCTTTATATATATATTTATGATTTTATGTCATCGGTTTAGATGGATATAAATTGGAAGCGTACCAGAAAAAATTTAAAAAGCAATTTAGCAACCTAGAAAAGAAAAAAAATTGAAATAAATTATATAACTAATGTAAAAAACATAACTGAATAATAGCAAAGAAGATGACGTGAGAGAATAATAACAGAAGAGTCCATGGTGTCTTTAGGAAAGACTTTCTGTTTGAGGAATATTTTTTGAGTTTATTATTTGATCATGATCATATTATTATGCTTATAATATGATTCCATATTAAAATTTGGATGTTGATTATGGAATTTCGTAATCAATGAAAGAATGAAGCAGGAAAGAACAGTTGGCAGAACTGATTTTTAAGGATATGGCTCATCTGATAAAGGATCTGGACTGAAAAGATGGTTGTTGGCAAGAATAAACCTAATAATATTAAACATTTTATTTCTTGAATGTTTATTACCAGAAACTTGGTGTAACCAAGTATGTATAAAATGAGACGCAGGTTTCTTGAGATGCCCAGATTCTGTTAACTCTTACATGGGGAGGAGAAATTTTTGGACTGGGGAGGCGCAGTCTACGAGACCTCGTTCTTTAAAATATCCCAATAAAATTTTCTACTAAAAATACCAGCATGAAATTCTGCCTATGTAGTCTGTTGATATTTCTCTTAATAAATAAAATATTTTTTAATTTCACAAAATATATTATCAGCAAAAAATAAGCTATTTTGCTACCAATAATTTAACTAATATGAATCTTAAAAAAATAGTTTTTATTTTTCAAATGGTATTTTTTCTTTTTCCATTATATAAATGTGTGCCAAAAATAATATAATGTAAAAATTAACTAATATATAAAATATAAAAAAATTGACCTTGGCTAAAACTGACTTGTTTTTACACCGAATTATTTCAGTTAAGATTCTTGCGCACATTCATAACAAAATTTCCTAGTGAATTCTAAACATGCAGGTTTTTCAGAATATATGTATATATACACATTTTCATATTTCTTCTCTTGTGAACATAAATTACATATTTTCCTCACCTCCAACTTGATGGTCTTCTAGAATTATCAATCTCTCCAGATTGATAATTCTGGACCTCCGTATCTCTTCTTACAAATCGCTTCAATGTCATTCGCAGTTCTTGATTTATTCTTAGATTTTCAATTCTTCTTCTTATTTTGGGGATATCTAATACTTTTTCGAAGGCTTTAAAATGCTGCAACCTGTTCATAACAGGGTGTATAGAATATCTTTCATACAAAATATATGAATTTACAGTACTCATATCTAATAGTCTATAGAAAATATCCATAGATCAATTCGCGAAGTCGTATGATATTATGAGCAGGAGTTCTAACAGTTCGTTTTGTTTCAAAAAATGGCCGCTTAAAATGATATTTTCAGTAATGATGACTTTTACATGAAGAAAGTTGGGTTTCTTGTTGATCTACTCCATCTTCTCATAAATTAGAATTAGCAGAATGGGAACTTTCTTCAAAAGCTCCTCTGTACATCACTGAAATCACTTCCTACTTCATTTAGAAGTTTTTGAAGTTCTGCATCATAACGAAGATCAGAAGGTTGGATTATATTCAGAAGACTAAGTTTCAGTGCTAATTTCAGTTCTTTCACAATATTCTAACAGTAGTAAGGAGGTGCGGTCTGCTAGACACAGTGGAAATAAATAATTGGAATATAAAAAAAAGCAGTCGCCGAAACTTTAAGAAAATGTGCACGTGTAGTCACAATCACAAAATGAGAAGCTACAGGACGAATTGAAATCCATTGAAATAAAAATAGAGTAGGGGTGATAGGTAAATCATCCTTAGGTCTTACCACGCCTCCCCAGTTGAGGGTTAATGGACATTAGGTTGCATAATGTAAATTACTTCCAGCTACAATACTCTGAAGTTTTTAAATTAAATCTATAGAGATAAGTAGGAAACGGACCCTGTCCAGTAAAGAAGATTATTTCCTCTTTGCTCCATGACCCTTTATATATAAGTGAATATAAATATTATATTTGAAATCATATTTCAAATGTTTATCTAATTAAATACCTTATTTTAATATATGTTTTTTGTTTATAAATTTATAAACTGTTTTAATAATTTTGCAGGCTTTTGAATATTCTCCTTTAAGAAATAAGGAAGAACTGGAGAAAACTACAACACTTGTGTCTCTACACATCATTTTTTAATCACACTGATTCTTTCCGGTACAAAGTACCTGCTTCCCACAGCTTATTTAAACGAAAATGATCACGAGTTAACATATGTTTTGAGCTTCAAATTTTGCATCAGAATGAATCGCTGGATTAAATTTAATCTAGATGTACCTAAATACAATAGTCTATTAATAACAGCGCAATTCTGTAATAGTCAGGCAGTTCCTAAACATTTTGCAAATCTGTTGACGTATTTACTATGTGAGAATCACAATATGGGCGAGCTAAGTGCTGAATGAATATTATTTGAGTATACAATATTTGAAAATATAAGTTCAGTTGAGTACTTGTATTTCGGTTAGGTTTATGTACATTAATCTTAAGTTACATTTCGGCGTAAAATCCAATAATTCATTGCTGATGTAAATGTAAATTTGACAGTGTCTTTACGACGTGAATTGTCGGTGTAAGTTGAAATGAATAGAAATAAATTTTAAAAATGTGCTATGAATTGAATAGAAATAAATTTTAAAAATGTGCTATGTTTAATGTGCTGTAACAGTGTTCATAAACAACCGAAATCTTGAAAAAATCCTGCACAGTTATATCGGAACGAAAATGACGATTTCATAAAATTTATTTTTTTAGCCTCTTCAAACCTGAAGCTAGGAAGTCAAATCAAAAAATATTGACTGATTTAATACATTTATTTTCTGTCTCTAGATGGTGAGAAGCAAATTTTTTCTTGCACAAGTATATTAGGGGGCTAGATATTTTAGGTAACATAAGTGTACCTCAGGATTCAAATAGGAAAAATTATCCATAACTATAAATTAATGTGGTATTGATATTTATAGCATCTATTAGTTTAAAACACAACATAAATACAAAGGATGCAATACATATTCAGAACAGGACTTTTTATTGTTATAAACTTAAATTTTTATGGTATTTTTCAAAGCAATTGTTTTTTAAAATACATAAATACATATTGCATTTAGTACAAATCATTCTTTTTCTAGATTTACAACCTGGAATTCCGCATTTTGATGCATTTTTCATCCATAAATCGAGACAAATGGTTAAAACCACCTGTTCGCGCATCTTTCATAGGTTGAGAAACAACCTTTCGTTGCTTTCTTTGAGGCTCTTCCTCATCGTCTGCCTTCATATTTGCACAGAGACGTGGCAATCATCATTCGAAATTCCATGAGGGATTTCGCACCTTTAAGATTATTTAATTTGTAATATCTGGTATACATAATCCAGCAATTGGAAACAGCCAAGTCAATGCGTGAAGACTCTGACTGGTCATTTCTTGGTCCTCATTGCACACCTATAGTAAGCTATATATCGATCACAAAAATCAATTCCTCCCGTAGATGCATTGTAGGCTTTTATTACTGCTGGTTGAGGAACATAAATTTTCTTCTTTTCTTGTTTTTAACACCTTCTACATGTGGAAACTGGTTCACTGCCAATACAAGTCGATAGGAGTGTGACACTTTTATTGTCCTTCCATTTCACAATGCACATTCTTTCATCACTTCGGACTACCTCATCCCATTCACCTCTGTTTAAGCCGTTCTCTGGCTTTTAACTTGTTTTGTGCATTTGAAAGCCTGTTGTTATTGATAGCGCCTACCATGTAAATATCATTATCTAATAGATATTCTGCGCACTTAATGCCCGTAAAATACCAATCAGTGTATAGAACATGGGTTGCATCCTGGGGAATAGTGCCATAAAGTCACCCCACCTACTCCATAATTTCGCATATCTTCTTGAGAAACGCAACCTTTTTCTATTATAGATAATAAAATCTAAAACTAAGCCATCACATGCAGAGAGGACAAAATTTTTCAGACCCACAGGATTTGGCTTGTTTGGCACGTACTGTCGAAGACTGCAACGTCCTGTGAATGGAATCATCTATTCGTCTACTAAAGAAATCCGCTTTGGACGAGGCAAACTCTAATATTTTTCTTTGATTGCTTCCAAAAATGGTTGCACCTTCCACAATTTATCGGCATCATTATGTGGTGCTAAATTATCTGCAAAATGTAGATTTTGGCGCAAAGTAAACAATCCGTCTCTAGTCGTCGCTTCACTAAATCAATCTAAGGTCAAATTCCGGAACCAGTATACCTTGGCTTGTGGAAATTTTCATGTTCCCATCCAGACATGAGACCCACTAGTCGACTGATTTCCTTGGCGTTAATGTTCACGGATTTCTGACTATGCTGAACAGAATATAAATTTGTTTGGGCAGCCACTTCTTCAAAAAATTCCTCACCCAAATAATCAAAAACGGAAGCCAAAGACGATAGAGGCTCTGAAACGTCAGATATGTCATCTTGAAAGCATGATGTTTTCTCAGTCATCCTGTAATAATAATAAAAAATAAATAGAAAAATACATCTAAAATTTTAAAATACAAATTTATTTTAAACTTTAAAAAAAGTTGTTAAGATCATCAGATTCTTAATGAAAAATTCCTTTCGATTATTTTACTTTTTTCTGTATGTATACTTATGATTTTTTTAAATACTTAAAAAATTATTACTTTTTGATTTATTTTTGACTGATTATTCTTTATGTTAAAAATAAATAATAATTAGCAAGAAAGCTATACAATAAGTTTAATATAAAGGAATTCATACTTTTTCTTTTTCTATACGAGTCTTTCAACTTTTTTCTTGCCATTAATTTCTTCTGTCACACTGGTATTGCTGGTGCTTTCAGTTGTACTGTGATCATTATCTGAAGACATATCAGATGAATCGATATCTTCCTCATTGATAATTGAAGGCCACCCATCTTCACCGTCATCTGATAAATCACTGTTCTAGAGAAGTTCTTCTATTTCTTCTGGACATGAAATTCCTATAAAAATTAATACAAATCCTTAAAATTACATATAAACCAATTATTCCACTAGATTCAATGATAACTTTAAGACATTATTTATATTTAAATATTTATTTATAGTACTTATACCTTATAAATTACAGTTAATATTACAAAAGAACAAAATATGAACTTTTTATTTTAAAAAGATGCAAGAAATTAAAGAAAAGGGATACAAGTTTTTAAAAAAATGTCATTTTAATATTTAAAAGTTATTGATTTTATTTAATAAAAACTTCACAATAAAAAAATTCTGCACATAGACAACAACATAGACTTCGTCTAGGACAATGTCACTAACTTGAATTAAAAATAAACATTTATTCTAGTCCTAATTGGGAGTAAATATTGAGCAAATGCGGAAGAAATAAAATCATTTACTAGAGATATCAATAAAATTAATAATAAAAGCATTATAATTAGAGATAAAATTATTGTAATTGCAATTATATAATAATTCTTCATAGTAATTTTAATCATCTTTGGGATAATTTCAAAATCCATTTCAGAAAAAGTGAGTAGAACAACAATATTCTCAAAATAAAGCACAAAAATGTCAAATTGGTTGCCCAACGGACGAAGGTACACAAGCGTGTACCTGCATGCACATTGATATATCTCGGAAAATAACAGTTTAAATAAAATAAAACTTACATCAGTCGAAAGCTACAATCTAAGTATCTATAAAGACATATAATTTAAAATATAATGAATTTAATAAAACTTGTTATTTACTTACTTTTTCCAGATCGCTTAGATGACGCCATTTTCTGCATATGACAAACTTCTTTGTTTGATTTTCTGAAAAATATACGCCTGTGCTGCCATCTATTGCTTAAAATGCAATGTTCAAACGTCCACGTTTTTCCTAGTATGGTTAGATTTCGGCAAAATTTTACTACACAGTTACAAGAGCAAAACATCGAAGGTCCACATATGTGGACTTCTGGAACGAAGAGGTTAGGTTAGTAGTAAACTGTTCTGAAGATTATTACATTTTTAGGTTCACAATAATGTCAGTTAATATTTTCATTCTTACAAAAACTCATATTGAATAAAAATTATATTTTTAATTGTTCAGGGTTTTTTTTCTAATGTACCGTGCTATACGTGCATTTTATTTGCATCTAAATGCCTTTAAAATAAATTTTCTGTACTTCGCTCTCATCTATGAGTTAATTTTTAATTTTTAAAATCTAGTTCTGTTGTTATCAATGAAAAAATTTAGATAATGTTTTTGGAATTAGTGGAGTAATTAAAAAAACAATATATTTATAAAATGAACTTTTCGGCCAACTGATTGCTCATCTATAATATAAATACTCTCAGAAATCAGTGACGTTTACGTGGTTTGGTTTGGCTACGTGCGAAAGACACTCAGACGTCTGTCTTACATATTAGCTTACACAGGGAGAAACTTTTTTTTGATTCTGTGATGATTTAATATAAATAAAATAATTAATTTAATTTCCTAATATAATCGTTCAGTACTTTTTTGTTTGTTTATTTTATGCTTGCTTTTTTCTCTGAATGTTGGGTAACACTGAATCTTTTCTGCTAAATTATAAGATCTTCAAAACATTCCTTTTTTTTATTTTGCTTTGATTCAACGCCGCCGAATTCCGCTAATATCAAATAGAAGTTAAACTAGAATTAATTTATTTTCCATTTCTCGCAGATCTTTTTGTTGAATTATGAAGTATCGGTTGTTTGCTTTCTTCTTCATTTAATTCATCCACGCGGAAATCCGTAATATTGTTACCAGTTGGAAGTTGGAGTCAATTATTCATCAGTTCTGTTTTACATGCTTTTTTTATTTCTTATACACCAATTGAATATTTATATATTTTGCATTTAAATTTCTTTCAATAACCGTTGTTATACTGAGAGGCTCCCTTGTTAATGCATTTTTTTCTGTTAGTGGATTTTGATTTATTTTTACTCGGACAGAACGAAATTAATTCTTAAAAATAAAGTTATTTACAAAACGAGTCAGTGATTAGTTTCAATTGATTCATCAGTTTCGTGTTTCGTGGTTATTTTATTTCTTAAGCACTCTGCAAATGTGAATCAGATCTTCTACTACAACTTTCGTTAGTAAATCTATGGCAATCAGATCTGAGATATTGTTGGAGAGCTAAAAGTCAGAAGGGCACAAATCTTCTAGTTTAAAGTAAAAGCAGATTTCAAAGACAGTGTAGTAAATTAATTATTTTTATTTTAAAAATATCTTTCAGTTTTTCAATCTGAAAATTCACCTCACACACCTCTTTCTATTAACCCTAGAATTTATCTACTCTGAAAATGTGTAAGAATAAGGACATATTATAAAATAATATTTGGATAAAATAAGGGGATACTAAAATAACAATGAGTATGAAAATAATAAGAAAATTCAAAATGAATAAGAAGCTGTAAAAAAAAGAAGTATTTTATCCTTTATTAACTGAAAATATCAGGCAGGCAAACGAAAAGATTATTTTTTAATACTAACAATTTTTAGATTCAGCCTTCCTGCCAAAAATACTTAGTATTGATAATTTACGTATAAAATATTCATTTGAAGGGGAAAAAAAATGAAATTGACGTATCAATATATTTTTGTCTTCTGTATATTCAATTAAAATTAACGGTGCTCAAAAATTAATATTATATGTTTATATGTTTGTCATCACAATTCAGTTTGCGTATGCTTACGTATCCATGGAAGTTATGATTTGCGATGTCTTTTGTATTTTTAACGTCTTATCACACGAAGAATTAGGTGAGAAATTTAAGTAGCAACCAAGTGCATCCTTAATTCCTACCACTGTGAAGAGTTCTTGAACTGAGAATATCATCGTCCTCAAAATATATCCCAAATCGCTCAAATTGGAAGAGAAATCTTATCTAAACAGCTTTTATCGACTATATTCGAAGCTCAGAAAGTTAGACAGCTTTTCGACATAGGTTTGAGGGAGCTGCTTGTTCTCCGAAAAAGTTTTCCCTCTCTCCTGGGATGATAAAGCTTTTGTACACTTATGGCTATCTCAATGTTTGAAATTTTCAGCGAATACCCTACAAGAACGTATACCCTACAAGCCCTACAGGAACGTATAATTCAATCTGGTCTGTTTGCAACATATAGTCGACTCGCGACTGTCCTGATGCCGTACCATCCGGCCCTACTTTTGAAAATAATTCGTTACAATAAAATGAAGAATAATTTACTTTGCAAAAGGTATTGCAAGCCGGAGTCAGACACAATCTTCTCACACACCGTGCGCACACAGTGCACAATTTTGACTCTTTCACCTTAGCCCTGTCTTTCACATTATAGTAATCTTTTATCGGTGAATAGTAAAATAAGTTTAATTTTTGAAAAAAAATAACCTTACATTTGACGTCAACATTTGATTTATTATTTGTCCATACTGCGAAGCGTAAAGGATTTTATTTTTTCTGCAAATGACTTTTTAAAAAATGTGTACCATATTTTTATTCTTAGATTTCCCTTTTCTGTATTAATTTTTTAAACGAACAGTTCAATGCATAACAGCTATCTATAAGGTACTGGCTTGAAGAAAGAATTCAGAAAATATGAATGAAAGTGTAATTTTATATGAAAGATTGCTTTTAATGGTAAGTGTGGGATAGGAAGTGGGCATTTATAGAACTCTGAACCAGTCCAGAATAGGGGGTCTAGGGGAGGAGAGCTGAGGTCATAAGAATTTTGTATCGTCGTGACGAATGTCAAACCTCATGGCTTATGTAAACCAAACCATTTTAACTTTACAGACTTCACTCACCTGACAATAAGAATCATAAAGAACAGTGCAATACTTAACATAATTTCATAAAAAAATACGACGAAATAACTAGACAAGAAACATTTTCCACCGCGTCAAAGCTTCAAGTACTATTCGAATGATTAGAAAAGCAGGAAAATGTTCGATCCTGCCAAGCCAGAAAGCAATGTTGTCACGTTTTTATTATTTTTAGAAAGGGAATTAAGAACGGTTGTAGTGATTTTAAATAAAAGCAAAAATTATGATTTAGTTCTGAGGGGGGGAGGGGCTGAAGCCCGATAGCCCCACTGGATTCGCTACTGCTCTGAACCATCCAGCTTCTGCAGTGGCGTTGCGAGGATAAGTGGCGCCCGGATCATAATATGATTTTTTTCGTCCCGTCCATCATCATGAGTGATTTAACTTACCTAAACATGAAATTTCCTCGCCCCTCATCGTATTTGCCTTTAAAATCTTTTGCTTTTTGACACCACGTCCGGCGGCATAGCGAAAGTAAGTTGCGCCCGGAAAATAGTGATTATTTTTATCCCAGTTGTCAACAGTGGCTTAACAAGTGTTAAATGGCTCCAGGAGTAAGGAATTATTTTTACTCAACCTCAACTTATTTTGCATTGAAAGGGCATGCAAGCAGTACGTTTTGTCACCATGACGCTCCTTAGAATTGACCCCTTTCTATCTATACCCCCTTGCCCCCGGTCACTACGCCACTGAGATTTTGGGTTATCTGGCGTGTCCTTCCGTCCAATTACGTCGAATGATTGGGAGGCTACTGTATATTTATTTAGCGTGTCCTTCCGTCACATTAGGTCGAATATTTGGGAGGCTACTGTATATTTATTTAGCGTGTCCTTCCGTGCAATTAGGTGGAATGATTGGGAGGCTACTGTACATTTATTTATTTGCTTCCTTATGCTTTCCTTTGTGTTAAAATATTTCATTTCTCTTGCAGCCCTGCGAGTGGAAGGCGAGTACCTGAATATCAGCCAAGTCTCTCGAGAAGACATGGGGGCGTACCTCTGCATAGCTGCGAATGGAGTGCTGCCGTCAGTCAGCAAAAGGATCATACTTCAAGTCAATTGTACGTATTGGTAGAGAGTACAATTACATCAATTACTTAAAATTTAACCTTCGGTCGGGCGCAACGCATTTATGAGATTAAAAGTTAAATTTTTGCTTAAGCTTAAGGAGAAGTTTATCAAACTGAACTATTCGGTCATACAAAGCTATAATCGCGTTTCTAAATAACTTTTTTGTATTTCCTTGCAATTTCAACTATCAAAATGTCCAGGAATTCAGGAGGGAGTTGATGTTTTTTCCCGTAAGAATTTCTTACCAATGACAACTGTTTTCTTTGAGAGGCTGAAATATTTTGAACAATATATTAGAAATAACGATTAATATCATTGAATTAGGAGCTGGACGTAAGCATACGAACTTTTGCAGGTATGTAAAATTAAATATTGAGTAAAATTTGGGAAATCAAAAATACAAACGTAATTGGGCTCAACTCATCTACCAGGTTCACGTGCCCCTCACGTACATTAAAAGAGCACTAGAGAAAAAACCACGATACCCTAACGTGAGTGGTTTGAAGCCCGGAATCTATTAAATGTCCTACAGCTTTCGCTGTAAAACCCGCACTTACGCACAAAAGAAATGGGTGCCTCATTTCACAGATTAGATGCGCCCGATCTCTGGTTAAACACAAAATGTCCTAACTAAAAGAAATGGACAGTTATTTTCTTTCCAGTTGCGATTCCGTGATGATAAATTCTTTGACATGCATTTTAATGGCAGATCAACTTTAATTCGAACCATTTCAAATACATAATGAATTTCAAATAACATTCAAGTCTGAGTATGAAGGCTTTGAAATAACTTCTTAAATCCTCACTAGCGTGACGATTGCTTGCAATAAGAGCGAGCAGAGAAGAAAATTGCATAACGTCACTTTCACTCCTTTTCAAAATGCCTTCCATATTTTCATATTCAATTGAAGATCGCATACATCGAAATTGGTATTGATATGATGAAAATGGAATACTATTTCTACTGCATTGATCTTCAACACCCCTATACCCAAATCGATGTCCTAATACCTTACATTAGCCACCTCATTCACCAGATATCCATCCATGTGATTTCCATTTTGTGGACCAGAAGAAAGATTTTTATTTACAATAAAACTCTGAAAGACATTATTAGACCTCAAAATTTAATATCTGGTGTGATTTCTTGTATTAAAAAAGATACACTTAAACCTTCATCTCGATTTTCAGAGTAGGTTGCGCTATTGTATTAGTTCTGAAAGTTTTCATTTTGAAAAACTTTAGCATAAAATTACTTTTTCACTTTCTTTTTAATCAAAAAAATGTGATACTATCTGCAACGACTGAAAAGATTTTTCAATTCAAAGTTGTAGATAAATTACAACAAAGTGTTTGTTTGATTAAATATAGGTTTTGCATTTTATTGTTTTCTTCAGAAAAATCACTGAAATTCGATAAATTTTTAAAATTTGAATTAAAATGCAATTTTATAAACAAATACAATACCTAGGCAAAATATTTTTGTTAAGTTCCCCCTAGAAATACTTTCTTTTTCCAATGTGTAATATGGGTTAAAAGTAGTTGAAATTATGCATAGGTTCCAAAATTTAAAATGAAAAGCATTTTATGTTTTAAAGTTAAAGTTTATTCAATTTTTATTCCTCAGAAATATTTTCATTGAAGCAATTTCCCCCAAACTCATAGCATATGAAAGATTATTGAAAAGTTGCTTTCCTAGTTATCATTGCTGATGCTCTCTTTTATACAGCATATCCTCATTCTCTGAAATTTTTTCAGCAATATCTAGATTTCTATTCAGTTCTTTTATATTTGTTCAAGTTTATTAGATTGATTGCTTTTAGCTAGGAGATCTATGGATTTCTTTGTATGGTGAAATAAACTTATGAAGTTCTTTCTTAAACATATATCTTTGTTAATGGAAGAATCATCATTTAGAAAACTTATCTCCAACTGTTTTTCTAAGCATAGCAATTCAATTTCTATCTGCTATTGAGAGTACAGTGTTTAAATTCTTCCATTTTAGTATGTTATCGTCCCCTCGATTATACTGCATAATCCAATTGATACTTCAACGAAACCTTTTTCATCCTTTTTTAACTTTAAAATTTTGCTGTTTGCTCATGTACATTCTTATTAGGCTCCGTGTTGTTTGGGAATTTTTACAACTTTTGAAACGTGCTAAAGTGATAACTTGTTCTAGATGATGTATTGCCCAATGGTTCCTTCAAGTCTCGAATTATGTTACCGAGAAACACTTTTGTAAAATTACAGTTTCTTCCAATGATTGCCTCTAATTTTACTAATGGATGTTACTGTTCTATTAGGAAGAATGCATGCAAGTATTTGGTATACAATCTTTTCAATCCAAAGATTTATATCCAAGAATGCGATGAAACGTTAAAATTCAATTATATATTTTAGTATAAGGAAGGAAATTTTAGCACTGTAAATTCTTTGAAATATAATAGGAATGGGAAATGGACATAATATTCTTTGAGGATGATGAAATAATAAAAAGGGCAAATAAAACTCTTTTGTTCTGAGGATTGCAGAATCATGAAGATTGATAGATATTAATACTTCGTGATTAAATATTTGTCTGAATTGAAATATTTCTTCTTATAGAAGAAATTTGTATGGCATGAGAAAAATTTGAACTCCGAAAGGTAGAATGAATAATTTAAATAAAAATATTTCATTCTTTTAAATAAATTTGAGTAATTTTTAAGATGAAAACTTAACAGGTTACACATATTCAAATGAATATTGGAAGAGGACTCTGAAAAGTATAAAGCGTGGAAAATAGCCCCGGTTTGCTTCAAAACAGGACATTAATATAACTAAACTAAACTAAATTAAATATAAAGCATGGATCTAAAATTTTATTTTTTTTATTTCTGGAGGAGTAAGTATTCCTATTTAAGTCTTAAAGTCGTACTTCAGCGATTTCTGAATTTACGTAATATGTGTGATGTAAAAGCATCAAACAATAATTTCTCTTTATTAATATTTACGAAATCAAAGGTTGAGTGATCAAACGTGCAATTGCAAAGGCTCCCCAATCTCAAACTTTGTATTGTCAAGTAAGATGCTATCTAAATCTGAGATTGTAATGCAATTTCAGTGTTTCCACAATTAAATTATAATGAGTTAGATCGGAATCATAGAATTTGAAAACAAATAGCTAGTATGAGAAAAAACATACTTAAAGGTGCATCATTAAATCAAAATGATGAATTATCGAAGAATCAATTGCCCTTCCATAATTCTAAAAATAAAACATCAGAGGAATGTTAACCTAAACAGTAACAAAAATACGTCGAATGTTAAAAATGTTCCTAAGTACACTGCCTTATTATATGCGCATTAATCCGAAAGAAATATCTTTATTCAATATATTATAAAACTTAACTTTTTCGTGATTGTTAATCTTGACACAAACGTTGGAATGTTTGTGTCTAATGAGCTAAGAAAATCCCTTTTTTATAGATAGAATAAGTAACTGTTCCAATTATGTAATTCAAATATAAAATAAAACCATTATTTTTCATTGCTTTTCAAACTTTGAAATTCATCTTATCAAACAATTCGTGAATTTGCTTAGACCAAAGAACTTGAACAAAAGATTTTCGTATTTTAGCGTCGTCTGTAATATTTATACAGATAATTCGAAAACTCTGGTAGTTTAAATATTTGCTTTGGATTATAAGTTAATAACAAAAGATATATTTTAATTCTAAATGAATCTCAAAGAACGTATTTAGTAGATTCTTAATGCTATTGAATTATATAGAATACAGAGTTTTAAGAGTTTTAAAAGTATTTTTTGAAGAAGTGTAAATTATTTATGCAGAGTTGGTTTAAATAATTAATCATTTTTTTTTAAATAGTTCAATTGTAAAACTCGCCATTGTTCATAGTAACTGTCTGCGTTTAGTATATGGTATACTGACAGCGTACACAATATTCATAATAGATTTATTTGCTTTATTTATAATTACCCAAATGCAAATTTATAATGCATATCTGGATGAAATAATTAAACAAATAATTTGAAAATTTTTGTTCAAAGCAGGTAATTCTTTCATAACTTCTTATGTAAATACGTCTAAGTAATGAATATTTAAAAATGCTGGAATTAACTGACCAAATATTTAAATGCCTTTCAAAGATTTTGAGATTCAAAAAATACTTTTCTACCAGAAGCACTAAAAATAATTTTCTTATTATGCTTTTTTATTCTTATTTTGAAATCGTTTAATTTTTTCATTCTGCTTTTATTTTCTGACGAAGATGTAAGAAATATTCTAGTTTCTAAGGAAATATCAATTCATTGAGAAATAAACCTAGGTTTACTTGTAATTCGTCTGAAAATATATCAGTGATTTTTAGATTTTTTGACTGAATTTCAAGAAGAGATACCTCAGAATCATATTTTGAAAATAATGTAATGGATTATCTTTCCGAAAATGAATCGAACACGTCAATTCATCTTCTAATGAGTATTGGTAGAGAATTGGCTCGAAAGTACAACCGAATGATGTAATTTGTTAAAAAACATGCCTCCATTTTTGGAACATTCGCCATAAAACGCTGGCAATAAATAATTACTTCTCACATTGCCTGTCTATTGTTAGTTTCCTGGTAGTAATTTTTCGACTACATTAATCTTAAATCTATCTTCGAAGCAACGCAGCTCTTAAAAGCACCAGTACAAATTCAAATCATGAAGTACCGTTAACAAGGCAGCTTTGCTTTATCCGGAAGGACGCGCGCTACGAAGAATAACGCGAAAACGCGGAAGAGGTGTGCGATACCCCATTTCATTATTTCGCTATTTAAGAAAAACTAGCAACATTTTAAAGCTAAATCTGTTCCAAATGGTTCATGCAGACAGTTATAGCTATATAAGATCAAATTTTTAGAAGAAAAATTTAGTAAATATAATATTCTTAGCATTTCGAACATATAAGAAAAGTATATTTCTTACAAACAGGATTTCAAAGTTTTTTATAGTAAAGAATCATCAATATAACAATCACTTTAAAATTTGAATAGGAAAATAATACTTTTCTTAGGTACACAGGAAACAATTTTTTTAGAAATTCAAAAAAGAATTCTGCGGGGCCTTATATTTAGATCCAACAAATTTAGGGCGTAATATACACTTATTTCTCAGAATAGTTTTTATAATTGTTTGCTTTTCCTGCAATAGTTTTCGTGAAAGCGGATAAGACTTTGACTGACTAAAGTTACATTACGTCCAGAATAATATATCTTTTGCATCAATCCCTTGACATTTTCACTTACGCTATTATCCAGTTTAAAAGTCTTGTACCCGCAAAAATATCAATTTTATAAATATATATAGAATGTTCTTCTATACCCTTGTTTTCCCTCTCTAAGATTTAAATGGTGAGACAACATTATTTTCCTGTCACTAATACGATCTCTCAAGCGAACAATGAAACCTGATGCAAGGACGCTCAAGGGAATGTTTCACACCCCTTATGGTGAATTCCAATAAAACAATAAAAGAATTGTTCTTAAAACACGTTACTTTTTTTATTTTACATGTGACTTTAAAATCAGATACCATGGATTTGACTCATTTCAACTAAAGGGAAGTCAGTATGTTTCTCATTTTACTTGGTGTGGGGTGTCGGACACTCCCTTTCGCGTCCTCTCGGGTTAAGTATTTGAACTCTAAATTTGCAGCTAAAAAAATGCCTAAAATGATGTACACTGGTGTCCAAAAGTTAAGTACTATCCTTAAGATGCGACAAATCTGGAGTTAATATGAATATAACGGTTCATAGTCAATTGCGGAGAGTCTTCGGACACGAAATCCCACGACTAGTGAGAGTTCACATTTTACAGTGAAAATCTCGTAAGGAGGGCATTTCGGGGAGCAACCAGAATGTGATAAAGACGAAAAGGGATTTCAACTCATCCCGTTTCATAGAAACTGATAATGAGTTGAAATGTTCATCAATTGTTTTGTTAATGTGCACAATATTTATATGCGCTTTCGTAAAAATAGCTCAAATATTCGCGAATATATAGAGGTGTCTTTAAAAAATTCCAAATTTTTTCACATGATTTTTGCTGATAACATGCAGAGTTTTCAACCAAATTGTACGAAACTTATAGAATACTTGACAATATGTAAAATAAGCACTGTATTCAATTTCTAATTCAATATTTCGATTATTACAAGAAAAATGATTATTTTTCAGTAAATAATTTTTTACTGCGCAAGTGCAAATTGCAGCGCAATTTTCGTTTCATAATTTTATAGCCGGATATATAGGGCAATTTATATAAAAATTCTACCTCAATACCATTAGTACTCAGAAAGGTTATTTTATAGATGGAACTGAATTACTTTTGTTCGGTAAGAGCAACAAAATAATGAGTATTTTTGTAGAAATTGATATATTTTAAACTTGAATCTTTGAATCGAAGTATTCGAATATTAATCAATGAACTGGAATTTAAATATTGTATTTAATTCCTAAATATATATGAGTATTCAGGATCAATTTTCATACAATTCAATATTCTTGTTTTGTTAAATTGCCTCTACTTAATTACTCATGATGGCATATATATATACATACATACATATATAAGTCATATCTTAATATTCAAAATGAAAATTTTCAGAAGTATCTGTAATTCAATTCAAAAGTTTGCATTTTTTAATTATACTAATTATAAAATATATTCTAATAAAAAATACTAAATCATATAATCCCAATAAATAAAAATACTAAATATAAACTAAGAGCATATTGAAAATTAGAACATGTATATTAACTCTGTTACATTCAAAAATTATTGAAAAAAGGCAATCCAAAAATTTGGAGTTTCCAATAATTAAAATGGATTTTCACAGCTTTGGATGTGCTAACAGCCAGTTAAAGCAATTTTATTGTACAAACCATCCCAG
This sequence comes from Araneus ventricosus, assembly GCA_013235015.1. Lineage (NCBI taxonomy): Eukaryota > Metazoa > Arthropoda > Arachnida > Araneae > Araneidae > Araneus > Araneus ventricosus. Next base: position 491,445 of record BGPR01000473.1, read on the forward strand.
TTACCATTGTTGAAAAAACAGAAAGGTTAATAAACCCTAAAAATGAAAGAAGTTAGAAGAAAAAATATCATACATAACCTTAAATTAATGCATCGCAATATGAAAAGAATATAGCATATATCTAAAAAAGAATATCAGTATATTGCATTTATTAATTATTGCACTAAAATTAATTGATTCAAATTTCTATAAAAATTCTCAATCTTTTTAACTAAGAATTATAATACAAATGCATTTCACTTAACCTTTTACCAATATACAAAAAATTCGCTACAATCCGAATCTGAGCGTCATATGCCAACACTGAGTCATTATTTTGAATTTTAAAATCAATGGATTATTCTAAGTAACTTAAATATTTCTTATCTATATTAGGGTGGCCCTTATTATAATGGTGAAAAATTTATTTAACAATTTTTAAACGCACACCCCATAATTTTTTCCTTTTACCAAAATGTGTAAGTATACCAAATATTTCTTCAATATATAAAGGTTAACCCGTGCCGCATCAAGCTCGATTAATCTGATCATGCTTGAAACTGCATGAAAATCTCTCCAGAACTCAACTTGAGTATTACGAAACAGCGGGAAATGATCCCTAATACTTTCGGCTACCCTATTCTACTATTATTTGGCTATTTTGTTAGAATTAAGCAAGGAAAGATATGCTGAGAACGAATCTGATGCATTATATCTCAATGGAGAAGTGACTGAGTATAGCGACTAAGAATCTATTTCTGAGACTGACATGAAGGACAATCCATTTCAGGAAGAATTATAGAGGCTTAAACGCGAACACAAACATTTCTATCATGCATCCATCATACCATAAAAAAATAAAGTTGTGTGTAATTAAATAAGCGTAGAGTTGGGGAAAACGGGGTGACGCATGGAGTCCGCAAATCTCACCTGAGTGCTCTAAAAAAGCAATCAATCCGCAAAGTGGTAAATAAAGATGTAGGAGAAAAAATTGCTAAAAATTAAGCATTTAAAATTATATATTTGTTACACATACAAAGAAATTGTATTATTTTGCTATAAAAATTTATAGTTTTAATAATACAATTTTTGATAATATAATAAAATATAAAATATATACAGTTTTAATAATGAATTGAAATAAATAGCCTTCTTGTGCAGGCCGGGTACTGCTTTCTGCTCTTGAAAAAGAAATTGCTTTTGCTCTTCATCCACAGTTTGTAGTCGATGAAAAGCTTGCATAAATTTTACCACTCTTTCTGCTTTACCATTGACAACACTGAGTTTCCTCGGAATGTTTCTTATGACTTTAAGTAAGAATCGCCCCTATCCCAAAGATCTGACTAAGACTCAGAAATCCAATTTCTTCACGCCCAATAAATATAAGATTTTCTGAGAAATTAAGTCTGCTAATGCTTTTTCTGAAGAATAACTACAATCAACTAATTTTTTGATGCCATATCTAAATTCTGAATGACTTAAATTGTAAATATTCATTAGAAAATCTGGTTAAAAATTTGAAAAATGATAAAAATTGACTATCTTTATAATCCAACGACCTCCCTTTAATCATTCTGCAATTTTTACATTTTTAAGTGCATTATTAAGATATTTTACATCACTCACTATTTCGTTCAAGCATTTCTTCCAAATTATTCCATTTTTCTCTAATTTTTTTAAAGAAAGAAATATCTGAACTACTAGTCACTTGAGGTAACCTCATGGTGGAAAATACTTCGTTCCATTTTTTCGTACATCTGTTGCCGAGATGGAAAATATCCCATCTCTAGATCTGCATACTGCTTTAGAAATGTAATCGCACTGTTGATACGACCAGTGTTGGAATTGTTTGTGTCAGAACAGAGAATTTGAGCGTTGTCTTCTAACTCCAGGTCTTTTAAAAAACCCGAGACAGCCATAGTTTGCTCCTTCCCTCAAGAATTTTCTAATTTTGGCGCCAAACAATTTTTTTTACCTTTATATATAACAATGATATGTAGCTTTCGCTTTTTAAATCTCGTTCATATGAAACAGGAATCAATTTACCATCCCAAAGATAGATTCATTTCTTTTCAATTATTCTTTAATCTTAGTAGCTTTCTTCTTAAGATAATCTTCCGGATATCCTTCTATTGGGTTTCGATTCATTGCCAGTTTATCTATGTTAAGCCTTAAAGACTCATCCACGATTTCGAGAGCAAAAACGACAATTTACTGACTAACGTGCCATAGGTCTAATACAGCCATTAATTTTGGAGGTAAAAAAAAATTGTTAATAAGTTGATTAATTCCCAGGTTGATCTCTAATATCCTGGATGAGTGAAGATTCTTCTGATGAATCCATGCAATTGCCAGAGATTTCCGAACTACAATGAACCTTAGTCCGCGTGTTTTCTTGTTCTGTGATTCACAATTATGCCTTATCTTCTCGCTTAATAAGTTTCATATCGATTCCCATAAAGACATCCCCTCCGCGGTGGCTCCCTCTGACTCAATAAAAATGTTCTGTCGGAAATTATAAAAATGTTCAATTTTTATAATTTCCGAAGTTTTAGCGTCAACAGCGCCAAATAAAATAATTAAATCTGATGTAAACTCACTTTCTTGTTCTCTTTGCGTTTCTGTCCTCCATTTTTGAAGATTGCGTAAATAAGAGTACATCTTCAGGATTTTTTTATACAATATGAGGTGTTGCTCTTTTAGTAAACCTTGCCTTCTGCCAAAAAATGAGGCATTCGCGCACTACTGAATTGTTACTCTCACTTAGGAACAATTTAACCTCATGTAAATTATAAAATAACAACGATAGTACTTGCTGGTTGGATGGAAGTTTTCTTCCGTTAATTTGGTGACCCTCGCTTCTAATTAAATAGATATTTCGATCATCCCTTCTCAAATTAGAAGCCATAATTGCACTCATATTTATATCGGACAGCGAGTACAGCAGACTGAGGCCGTGTCCCAGGCGGAGGATGGTGAACGCTGTCCACATGCTCCCCAATTCTACAGCGATGTGACACGTGTTCCCAACCTTTGATTTGAACAAATGAGGTCTCTAATTGTTTCTTGGAATAAAAGGAAAAAAACTGAAGGGCGTGCGAACTGAAATTAAAACTTTAAAAAATAAGGGCCACCCTAATCTATATATGTAAATAAGTATTTTTTTAGGATATCCTATAAAATTGCAACATTAAAAAAAATTTAATATTCCTAATTCTATTATCATTATCTGTAACCAGTTTGTTATTTCTATTTATATAATTAATTATTAAGTTCTTGAAAACTGTTTTACTAAGATTACTCTCCCAGAAAGGTAATTTATCTATATTACAATTAAAAGCTGCTCTTTTATCAAAAATATCAGTATTAATTTTTCTATATATAAATTTTTATATGTAAATTGAGAAATTCTGCAACTAATTCATTATTATTTGTCTTTATAAGTTTTAAATAATTAGGTTAGAAATTAATTTGTGGTTTTATATCTAAATTTTTATTGAAGACAATCAAATCATCAATTTATCTATATAATAAACTAGAGCTATTATTTATGACATCTTTCTCATAGACATGCGAATAAAGCTGGCTCTCCTTTAATCTGATGGAAGAACTTATTATCAAAAATAACATAGTTTTCTTTTAATACAAGATTAATAAAAGTTTTACAATTATGAATGCTTATAACCTTCTTTAAATCAGATTCATTAAGTATTTTTACTAAAGAATCTACGAAATCATCAATATCTAAGCAATTAAAAAGATCTTGGAAATCGAAAGTCTGTATATCACAAATGTTAACATCCTTAACAGCACTTGCAATTTCAACACTATTATTGACTATAATCGTATTTTTGGGGGGGTTTCTTAAATTATCAATAATTGCCTGTATGTATTTTTGTAAAATTTTTCCTGATTTTGTAATATATGTATTACAGCCATTGGTTGCGCTTCTAAATTTAATAGGATTCTTGTGAAATTTTTAAGTCATAAAGATATGTGGAAAATCTTTTTTCACATATTGAATTCCAAGTTTTTTTTAGAAAAGGCTATTATTCTATTAGCAATTTCTCTATCACTTAATTTAGATCCTATATAATTATCATTGTTATAAATTTTTTCATTAAGTAGTTTTCTAAAATAATATTTGCAAATTATGGCAAAATTGTTGGGCACTTTTTTATATATAAACTATTACAAAATCTTTTTGCAGCTCAATTATTTGTTTTTTAATATCTTGATATTTAATATCATTATGAGATTTAAAATTAAATTGAAGAATAGGATATAAATTTTTTGTATATATTCATGTAGGAAAGGTGTCTAGGGGATAAAAGTTCTAATTTGATGCAAAATGAAAAGAGAGAGTTAAAATCAACTAATTTATTATTTAAACATAATTAAAACATTTAACTATTTACAAAGGGGTTAAAACAATAAACATAAGAGCAAGTTCACCTCCGAGATAGCACCAGGCTAATTCATAATTTACTTTCGCTCAGAAAACGGAGAGCCTAAATTATAACGACCGCTTCGGTGAAAATCCAACATCGAACTGATTTAATTCCCGCCGCGTGACGTGACGTCACTTCGCCATAAAACAGACGATTTTATTAGTGGTGCCATCTCTTACAATTTTAAATGAACAAAAATGCTAAAGTTAGTTTCTACATTCATTAAATACCTCTAATGGCAGACTATATTTAATTGCCATATTTAATATAAATTTATCAATATCTTTTTTATTTGCTTCTTAATATTCTCATTACTGTGAGCAATAATCAAACGATGCTTTGTACCTTTCTTAATTAATTCTCCAAGCTAAATATCACGAACAATATTCAAATCTCCAGTAATTGCATGCCCATGATGTTCATTTATGAAATTATTGTAATCATTACAAGTACCATCATCACTAATATTACTTTATTTTATTTTGTTATAGTTAAATAACATTCTACTCAATTGTTTGTTATATTTAAAAGATCGTTTAATTTTAATATTTTTTACAGGAAAGCAATTAATATATTTATCGAATATCGCAGAAAATTTACATTTATCATATATTTTATTCATATAGAGGAAAGTATAATATTCAATATCTTTCTTATTGTTTATGTTTTTCGATAAATTGAATTTTTTTATATATAACAGATAAATTAATGCACCTAAATTGATTAGCCACTTGATGGCTCTTTTTTTAAATTTGGAAATGATATGCAAAAGATTCCTGAGTATTCTTTATATGTATGTATGGTTTATTAGTTAACTCATTATTTTTTTAAAATTCAAATTATATGGTTTAAAGTTCAGCGAAATGTATTTTTTTTAATTTTCATACATAAGATAAAATGAGTGTATTCAATACGGTATGAATACTAAATTGCTATAAATCTGAAGCTAAATTTAAAAAAAAAATTATAACGATTTATTCCCAAAGTGCGTAGAATGAAAACTTACAATTATCTCCTCTCTTCCTTCTTTAACAAGTTTCTATTGATTAAATATGTTTTGAACTCTATATTTTTCTACATAAGGAAAAAATAAGAGTACTTGAAATACGACACGTGTCTTGAGTGAATTGTAAACAGTACTAAGATTTAGATTCATCTTATTTCTTCCTCGTGATAATACAGGGTTATATTAAATTTAATCATTAAGTTGTTCTTGAAGAAGACGTTTTGAACTATTGATTTTAACAAATCTAAATTTCTGATAATCACTCCTTATAACGAAATTTAAATTATATCCTGTTTTTGTTCCTTTGAAATCCGTTCTTTAATATAGATAGATTTCAATTATTTGAAGCACAATAATTTATCTTGCGGAAAAAAGGAAATTCATCAATACAATTCTATCATAATGACTTTCGTAGACAGCTTCAAAAATTTTAAATCATTTGAAGGAAGGAATTTTTGTTTCTTACATTTCATAAATCAAATTCAATGGTACTCAGAAGCAATAAGAAAATAATTAATGTTTTACTGTTTAAATATTTCGCTCTCCCATGTTATTCTTGTTAATTAATTTATTTTTTAATAAAGCAACAAAAATTATTTATTATCACTGTAGAATAATTATTTCAAATTCTTTCACGGAAATCACTGAACGAGAGACATCTAATGGATAATCAGTCCAGATTATGATCAAAGAAATTTCAGTGCACATATTTTATTCATTTTCTCTTTCAGTAACAGAGATTATTATTGCAAATGTTACTTCTTTTTCATTACTTTATTTTTTAAAAAAATATTTATTATCACTGCAGAATTTTTATTTCAAATTATTTTCAGTGAAAGCACTGAACGAGAAACGTCTAACGGATATGTATCCAGATTATGATCAAAGAAATTTCAGTGCACATATTTTATTCATTTTGTCTTTCAGTAACAGAGATTATTATTGCCCATATTAATTGTCCATTACTTTATTTGAAGAAAAGCAAAAAAAAATATTTATTATCACTGCAGAATTTTCATTTTAAATTCTTTTCAGTGAAAGCACTGAACAAAGAACATCTAACTGATATCAATCCAGATTATGATCAAAGAAATTTCAGTGCACTTAATTTAGTCATTTTCTCTTTCAGTAACAGAGATTATTATTGCCCATGTTATTTCTTGTTCATTACTTTATTTAAAAAAACAAAAAAATTATTTATTATCACTGCAGAATTTTCATTTCAAATTTTTTTTCCACTGAAACCATTGAACGAGAAACGTCTAACGGATATCAAGCCAGATTATGATCCAAGAAATTTCATTGCACGTATTTTATTCATTTTTTCTTTCGGTAACAGAGATTATTATTGTATGAAAAAGAATATTTGAGTCATTAAAATTTTGAAAGAACATGTTACGAAAAGATTGTTTTATCGTGGAATAATATTTTTTGTCTTTGTATTTCTCTAATTGTTCACCATCTTGTGCGCAATACAAATTCATTGAAAATTTCGAAAATTTCCTAATTTTTTTACATGGAATATTTCTGAATTTTTATTGAAAATGTGTTGTTTTCATTAATGTAAATTTTTAAAGTATATAAAAATGTTTTCATATATTACGATAAATATTCAATAGTTTACATTAAATATCAGGCATCATTGGAAAAATGCAATCAGGTGTCTATGTGTCAAAAATTGAGGTGGCATAAAATACTTTTACTCAATTTATAACATTAGGACACCTATATTCGTTGAAATAAAAATACAAGATTCTTCAATTATGTTTGGTAAAATGTGAAATTCATGCAATGATTCCTTGTCTGTGCAACAACAGCTCTTTTCAAAATATCGTATTTATGCATGAAATATACTATTTTATTTTCAATTCAAAAGTAACCGTTGTCAAATAGAAGGAAATCGTTTTCATATGATTTTTCATTACTGAATGTTATCAGATAATCAAATATTTTATTTTAATAGAAACAAAACAAGGTTATAGGTTAAAATAAAACAGTAAATTACAGTAAATTCAATGGATATGCTTTTCAGCTGTTCTCGCGTGTAGAAAGAAGCTTATGAGGAGAGAATAAGAAAGTTGTAGATAGGAAAACGATAATCAGAAATATTTTAAGCCAGAGTAGTGTATTTTGAGATCGAGAAAACTTTTCGGAACACGTTCTGTTATCAGATATGCAATAGTAGTTTGTGAAATAAAGTAAAACCATTATAATAAAGATTTGTCTGTAATAGTTAACATTATCAAGACTATACTAATAGAATGTTTTTGTATATAATTATTTTATGCATGGCCTACGATTTTATTTACCGGAGTAAACGATTACTTGAAGTCGGAAAAAAAATTTCGGTTAAAAAATCAATGCCAAAATTTCATTTGGCAAGAGAAAACTTTAAGATGCTCTGTGCGTCCATTGCGTTTCACAGAACATAATTAATTATAATTAGACAATTTGTCAAGAAAAGTTAGACGGTAACAGTTTCATAAATTGAATTATCTTAATTTGAAGCGATAAAACAATTACCTTACAATTTACTTAATAAATAAATAACATTTTACAATACTTACTTAATAATTAAGCAACATCTTACAATTTGACGCAGTAGAGCAATTTTCAAATTTCAGGTAGGGAGAGTTAGGGTGGATTGATACGCGGGAACATTGATACAGACCATAAATTTTGATGATTGGAATGGCTCAAGATGTTCACATCCCCTCATTTATATGCCAATGTATCCCTTAGCGCAAGGTATAGTTTTCGACTATGTTAAGTAAAATGTTAATTTACAAATGAAACAAACCGCTAATCCTCTAGTCGAAGTAAATTTTACTCTAAGTACATGTTATGTGAGTTCTTTAACTAATTACGTTCTCCTTCCAGGCAATCTGTTCTAAAGATAAGAAAAAAACATTTATTTTCCTGACCTATATTAAGTTTTGAGGTTTCTTAGGTTTATATTGCATGACCACTTGTTTTAAGTAAAAAAGTCTCTTGGGGCATATTGATACAGTTGATTCCGGGGAAAATTGATACGCATCTTCTGTGTGTATCAATGTGTCTTAACAGCAACTACTTTGCAAAATCATCTTCAGAAATGGAAAAAAACGTAAAAATGAACTATCTAAGAGAAATACGAAATTAAGCATTTGTTTAAACTATGCAAACAGTTGAATTTCATTCCAAAAATAAAAATCATTGTTGTAAATTAAGTCTAAAATTTTTATTTACGAATTTATTAAAATTGGAAAACAATTTACGGAAAATTAATAAATGTCATCAAAAAGATAATTGTTTGTATTTTCAGATGGTGTGAAATTTATTTTTGTGCTATATTATTTTTGTAAGTCATCAACGAAGAAAGTAAAAATTTCCCTTAATTTTTAATTAAATTAAAATCTCCAAAAACTGCTTCGAGGATCACGTTTCTTCCCTCCAAAGTATTTTACACATATACATACACACATTCTCCTTTATTATTTGTAGAGATAAATTATTCTCTGAGGCATCATTGTTTCAATTTTCCAGTCTCATTAAAAATGTTAAATTTGATTAAAATAAAATTTTGTTACTTTGTTAAACTTTTAAACATTGATTTGGAATATAAGTTTGTTACTTTGTTAAACTTTTAAAACTTTATTTGGAATATAAAGTTTATTGATAAAAGAAATTTTGTTTGGATCCCAGACCTACTAACCATCATAATTTTCGATATTTCCATGTGTATCAATATACCCGTTGTATGGGGCAGATTTATACAAATCCTTTTTAGGTAAAAAGTTTAATAAATATTTCATTATGTCATTCATGACCCAAACTCAACTGAAATCCTATATTAGATTAACATAAGCATAAATTTAGTCTATTAGTTCTAATTATTACCATTGGTAGAATCATATTTTAGCTTTCCAAATAAAAGTGTATTAATGTCCCCGCGTACCCCTACATTGTAGGAAATGTGTTCTTAATTTAAAACAAGTGTTATAACGTTGCTTTAATATTATGAAACTGATATAACATGATATAAAAAAATTATAGATCATGGATATCATTTATTATATTACAGTTCGACCTAAAATAAGGGTACCTAATCAACTGGTGGGCGCAGCATCCGGATCTGACGTCACCCTAGAATGCAGACTGGAAGCCTCTCCCTCCCCACTCACGTCATGGATACGCAGTGACGGAATCATGTTGCTCAACAATCGCAAGTACGAAATTGCGGAGGAGAAAAACGGCTACAAGATCAACATGAAAATCAAAATTTACAAGCTAACGGAAAACGATTTCGGCTCTTACAAGTGCGTAGCGAAGAACACTTTGGGAGAGAAAGAAGGCTTTATCCGCTTATACGGTAAGTTCTGAAAGGATAAACTTATGGCTCAGCTTAACTTTTGAACAGTAAATGGAGGCTTAATGCATAAATCTGATATTTCCTTACAGCGTCTACCATAGATAGCAATTTTAATTTGCAGAAAGGTTGAAGAAATCTTGCTGTTCAAGTCTGCAAGTTTGACACGGCAAGACTACAAGTTTGAAACAAGTTATTGCAAACATCGAAGTCACCACGCGTCGAACTTTCAGCAAGTTTGTGGCGTCAAACTCATTGCAAACTACAGCAAAAATAGCGTACGCAGAAGAACCTTGGATTCGAACCCCCGTCAACTCGCTTCCCAACCTGTCGCCTTAGCCATTCAGCCAGAATGACCTCGAATGGCGAACTCAGATTGCGCTCATATATCGTGCATCTACACGTTTTATTTTAAACTGTCTTCTTGATTTCATAAATTTTTTTAAATTTTGATTTGAGAATATGATTTGAAGTCAAAGAGAGAACGATTTTAACTAATAACTACGTTTTGCTAGCGGAATAAATTATGAAATTAGGCTTCAAAAGTAATTACTTTTAAAAATAGGGGACACAAAGTAAGTTAGTATTTTTCAACAAACATTCACTTTTTTTAAAGTTTAATTTCAACATTAAGAAAAAGGCAATATATAGTTTTCTTTAAAGTGCGAGTACTATATTTACTAAAAAGATAGAGAATTTTTCAAACGTACATGTTTTTAATAAAAATACATAGTTAGTTTTGTTTTCAAATTATCATTGATTTATTGAATTAGTAAAAAGAAGGATTATCAAAGACATTATATTAAAATCGGATGTTTTTTTCAAAACAGAGACAAAGATCAAAACCAGATGTATACAACTGTATCCAGGTCGTGATGTGTAAGTGTGACCTATCAACTTTGCAGCAAAGTTGTTTTACAAGTGGGCATGACAAGATAATCTCAAGAAAAAATCAAACCTGCTGCAAATGTTGAATTACTTAAACCGCTTATGTTAATTACGGAAAATTCGTTAATTTCTTTGAATTTATTGATTTAAAATGAGTTTTTTTTCCGAATTGTTGAATACAATTTGCGAAGAAGAGAGCAGCGTGCAAGGGAATCCCTGGTTTTATATCTATCTATCTGTATATGAAAAACGCTATGTGGACTCCAAATCGGGCCCAATTTGATACTCGCAAGTTTGGAGAATTGTTTACTTTTGAATCGGCGGCACTCTTGATTTAGTGTGAAGTCGGAAACAGCGATAATTTTTTTTGAGTTAAATCGTTTGAATTAAATATGTGCGGAAGCAACATCACGTTTAAAAAAGTGCATGCTTAAGAATTTGCTGGAAGAAACGATGTTTAAAAATTTTGAAAAAGAATATCTAATCAATTTTAAAATGCTAAGGGTTAATAATTATTATGGGTCTTAATTTTGAATAGTTAATATGAACATGTTTCAAGCCACTATTTTCTTCAAACTGTCCTTTTTTAGCTCAAAGGTTGCAAGATGGGTTACATTATTATACGACAACTAGAATTTTCTGAGATTTAAAACACAAATGACTACACTAAGAAAAACACTATACCTTTTTTGACTAAATAATTATTGGAATAAGCATGTATATATTTGGGGAAGCTTTTCTGAACTACATTTCATTGTACATAGGGCATAGTTGAAATTTTGGTGGAAACAGCAATGTTTTTAAATTTTTTTTGAAGATTTGGGAAAAGGTTATCTTATCAGTTTTAAACTTAAAATCTTGTTGGAATTAAGTTATGTTGAAGAAATAGTCAAATCATATATATATATATAACAAATACGAAACAAACATAGCAGAAATGTAAAAGCAACATATACAAAATAAACATTCATAAAACAAAATGTTAAGAAAAAAAATCTGCGGTAAGAAAAAGCCGAAAGTGTAATATATATATAAAAGGGGAACATAAAATAATATAGAAAAATATAGAAAAATATAACACAAACGCAACGAATGCGCAAAAATGCTGCAATTCAAGAAGATTTGTGGAAAATATATCAATATCATGAAAGTCAAAAAATGTTAAAATAAAATGGAAAGACTGTAGTAAATCGGTAAAAGCGTATAGATGCTCATCAGGGTAAGTAAAATCTATACGAACCGTTGAAAAATTAGTGAAATCATAATGTTTTCTGCGAACAGTGTTGGCATATAGCTAAAAAACACTGTCCTTTACCCCGAACATTATGATAAACCAAGAATTTGAATGAAATACAAATAAAAGAAATGAAATTACGAACCTAAAACTGAGAGATGTTACCAACTGGAGACGTGACAAAGGGACTAATTGAGCGCGTCATGTAGGGACCGGATGTTTACGAAAATATCAAGTTACTTCTGAGGTTGGGGGAGTTTCGATGAAGATTAGGAAATCGATGGAAAAAAAGGATGAAAGCGAACAACATTGAGGAAACGATGAAGATTAAAGAAATGATGAAAAAAGGAACGGAGTGTATTTAAAAATTAATGTGTAATATAAAAATTAAGGGATGATGATAAAAAGGAAAGGAGTGTATTTAAAAATTAATGAAAGATGAAAAAAGGAAATGAGTGTAATTTAAAAATAGTGTAACTAGTGTAATTAAAAATTACGGTGGAAACGGTAAGTGTTAAATAATATTTGAATTTGAAATCCGTTAATAAACGACTTAAAGATGCGTTTTCGAGGTAATCACATTAGACCTGTCTGGCTTGAGTGACCCTACCACAGTATTAGAACTGCGCCAGTATAGCTCTAATATGCAATCCTGTACTTACATCTTAAAGCCATTAATTAAAGGCTCGTAGAAGGAGGTAGGAATTTCAATACTATTAAGGTTATTTATAAGGTGTTGAATTTGTTTCTTGATTGAATTTTTATCACTGCAGGTTTTGTTAATTCTTATGAGTTGATTAATGATAGTGTTTTTGTAGATTTTAGAAGAGATATTTGAGTTCCAAAAAATATATCTATTGACATTGAATTTAAACTCGTTTCTTTTGTCATAGATATCTATTTTTAAAGTATTTTGACTATCAATAATTAAGTCCAGAAAAATAACTGGTTGTTGATAGCTATTGGTTTGTATTAATTTAAGTTCATTTGGATACAGAGTATTATTAGTTGTATTGAAATCTTTATGGTTAAAAATAATGAGGTCATCAATGAATCTAAAGACTGAATTCGAATTAATAGCGATATTCCGTTCAAAAAAGTGTAGAAATAAATTGGCCAGAAGAGAAGAATAGCTGGTCCCTTGTGGGATGCCTTTAATTTGCTGAAAGATATTTTCCCCGTTGAAAATAAAGTTATTGTAAATACAGTAATTTGTAAGATCTTTCTACAATGTTATTGGGATGTTAAGTAAGTTTTTTAGGTCGTAGAAATAGTTCATTAAGACTTCTTGTAATTTATCTAATGGGATGCTTGTGAAGAGGTCTTGAAAATCGTAGGTTTCTATTGTATCTATTTTATTATTTTTAAGGAATTCGATATTCTTCTTCAATAAACTTGAGGATAATGTTGAGATATTTGGAGAAGATTATTCCAGGTTTATACATATAGGTGTTCGTACCGCAAGTAATGTATCTAAATTTAATAGGCTGTTTATGGAACTTAGGATAGATGACAATATACGGAAGGTTGCGGCTTTCCATTTTATTTTAACATTTTTTGACTTTCATGATATATATATATATGTGTGTGTGTGTGTGTGTGTGTGTATATATATGTATATTTAAACCATTGAAACTCAAATAACATTTTCATCATATACATTATTAAATATAATAAACAATATATTCTAATAGTATTCACACAATGAAATACAGAAAGATAATAGGATTAGAAACTATTAATATGAAAAAGCCAATCCAGATATGGAATTCCAACAATCAAATATCAATCGACCTTAGGAATCGATTATGTCACATTATTTCGAAATTTATAGGCACCAACCTTCTGTGAGGGCCAATTGTTAGAAGAAGACAACAAATATAGGAGTAAATCTCTCTCTCTCTCTCTCTCTCTCTCTCTCTCTATATATATATATATATATATATATAGGAAGTCATTTACGTATTGCTTTGATTTGGAACAAATGAGCTCTCTAATTGTTTCTTGAATAAAAAGGAAAAAAACTCGAAGGGTGTGCGAATTTCGAAATTAAAACTTTAAAAATAAGGGCCACCCTAATCTATATATGAAAATAAGTATTTTTAGATATCCTATAAAATTGCAACATTAAAAAAAATTTAATATTCTCAATTCTATTATCATTATCTGTAACCACAATTTGTTATTTCTATTTATATACTAATTATTGCTCTTGAAAACTGCTTTACTAAGATTACTCTCCCAGAAAGGTAATTTATCTATATTACAATTAAAAGCTGCCTTTTATCAAAAATATCAGTATTAATTTTTCATATATAAATTTTTTATACGTAAATTGAGAAATTCTGCAACTAATTCATTATTATTACTTGTCTTATAGTTTTAAACAATTAGGTTAGAAAATTACCTCTGTGGTTTTATATCTAAATTTTATTGAAGACAATCAAATCATCAATTTATCTATATAATAAACTAGAGCTATTATTTGCGACATTTCTCATAGACATATGAATAAAGGCTCTCCTTTAATCTAATGAAGAACTTATTATCAAAATAACATAGTTTTCTTTTAATACAAGATTAATAAGAGTTTTACAATTATGAATGCTTATAAACATTTTTAAATCAAATTCATTAAGTATTTTTACTAAAGAATCTACCAAATCATCAATATCTAAGCTATTAAAAAGATCTTGTAAATCAAAAGTCTGTATATCACAAATGTTAACATCCTTAACATCACTTACAATTTCAACTCTATTATTGACTATAATCGTATTTTTTTTTGCTTTCTTAAATTCTCAATAATTGCCTGTATGTATTTTTGTAAAATTTTTCCTGATTATGTAATATTTGTATTTCAGCCATTGGTAACACTTCTAAATTTAATAGGATTCTTGTGAAATTTTGGAGTCATAAAGATATGACGAAAATCTTTTTTCACATATTGAATTCCAAGTATTATTTATAAAAGGCTATTATTCTATTAGTAATTTCTCTATCACTTAGTTTAGATCCTATATAATTATCATTGTTATAAATGTGTTTTCTAAAATAATATTTGCAAATTATGGCAAACTTGTTGGGCACTTTTTATATATAAACTATTACAAAATCTTTTTGCAGCTCAATTATTTGTTTTTTAATATCTTGATATTTAATATCATTATGAGATTTAAAATTAAATTGAAAAATAGGATATAATTTTTTTTGTATATATTCATTTAGTGCCTCTAATGGCAGACTATATTTAATTGCCATATTTAATATAAATTTATCAATATCTTTTATCATTTGCTTCTTAATATTCTCATTACTGTGAGCAATAATCAAACGATGCTTTGTACCTTTCTTCATTAATTCTTCAAGCTTAATATCACGAACAATATTCAAATCTCCAGTAATTGCATGCCCATGATGTTCATTTATGAAATTATTGTAATCATTACAAGTACCATCATCACTAATATTACTTTATTTTATTTTGTTATAGTTAAATAACATTCTACACAATTGTTGTTATATTTAAAGTCGTTTAATTTTGCATTATTTTGCAGGAAATCAATTAATATATTATCGAGTATCGCAGAAAGGAAATTTATCATATATTTTATTCATACAGAGGAAGTACGATTCAATATCTTCTATTGTTTATATTTTAGATAAATTGAATTCTTTTTATATATAACAGATAAATTAATGCACCTAAATTGAAATAGCTACTTGATGGCTCTTTTTTAAATTCTGGAATGATATGCAAAAAAGACTCGAGTATTCTTTATATGTATGTATGGTTTAATAGTGTTAACTCATTATTTTTTTTTTTAAAAATTCAAATTATATGGTTTAAAGTTCAGCGAAATGTATTTTTTTTCATTTTCATACATAAGATAAAATGAGTGTATTCACTACTGGTATGAATACTAAATTGCTATAAATCTGAAGTTAAATTAAAAAAATATATCGATTTATTCCCTGCAAAGTGCGTAGAATGAAACTTACAATTATCTCCTCTCCTCTTAACAAGTTTCTGCTGATTAAATATGTTTTGAACTCTATATTTTTCTACATAAGGAAAAATAAGAGTACTTGAAATACGACATGTGTCTTGAGTGAATTGTAAACAGTACTAAGATTTAGATTCATCTTATTTCTTCCTCGTGATAATACAGGGCTATATTAAATTTAATCATTGTTGTTCTTGAAGACGTTTTGAACTATTGGATTTTAACAAATCTAAATTCTGATAATCACCCCATAACGAAATTTAAATTATATCCTGTTTTTGTTCCTTTGAAACTGTTCTTTAATATAGACAGATTTCAATTATTTGAAGCACAATAATTTATCTGCGGAAAAAAAGGAAATTCATCAATACAATTCTATCATACGACTTTCGTAGACAGCTTCAAAATTTTAAATCATTTGAAGGAGGTTGAATTTTTGCTTCTTTACATTTCATAAATCAAATTCAATGGTACCAGAAGCTAAATAAGAAAAATAATTTATGTTTTACTGTTTAAATATTTCTGCTCTCCCATGTTGGTTCTTGTTAATTAATTTGTTTTAAATAAAGCAACAAAAATTATTTATTATCACTGTAGAACAATTATTTCAAATTCTTTCACTGAAATCACTGAAACGAGAGACACTTCCATAATGGATGATCAAACTAGATTATGATCAAAGAAATTTGAAGTGCACATATTTTTATTCATTTTCTCTTTCAGTAACAGAGATTATTATTGCCCATGCTACTACTTTATTTTTTTTAAAAAAGTATGTATTATCAATGCAGAATTTTATTTCAAATTATTTTCAGTGAAAGCACTGAACGAGAAACGCTCCAACGGATACGTATCCAGATTATGAATATCAAAAGAAAATTTCAGTACATATTTTTATTCATTTTGTCTTCAGTAACAGATTATTATTGCCCATATTATTTATTGTCCATTACTTTATTTTGAAGAGAAAAGCAAAAAAAAAAATATCATTATCACTGCAGAATTTCTTTTCATTTTAAATTCTTTTCAGTGAAAGCACTGAACAAAGAACATCTAACCGATATCAATCCAGATTATGATCAAAAGCAAAATTTCAGTGCACTTAATTTAATATTTTGTCTTTTAGAAACAGAGATTGTTATTGCCCATGTTATTTCTTCTTGTTCTTTACTTGTATTTAAAAAACAAAAGCCAATTCTATTATCACTCTGCAGAATTTTCATATTTCAAATTTTTTTCCTACCGAAACCACTGAAATAGCGTCTAACGGATATCGTCAGATTATGATCCAAGAAATTCTGATTGCACGTAGTTTTATTCATTTTTTCTTTCTTTCGGTAACAGAGATTTCATTGTATGAAAAGAATATTTGAGTCATTAAAATTTTTTTGAAAGAAATATACATGAAAAAGATTGTTTTATCGTAGTAATATTTTTTGTCTTTGCATTTCTCTTAATTGTTCACCATCTTGTGCGCAATACAAATTCATTGAAAATTTCGAAATTTCCTAATTTTTTTACATGGAATATTTCTTGAATTTTATTGAAAAATGTGCTGTTTTCATTAATAAATTTTAAAGTATATAAAAAATGTTTTCTATATATTACGATAACATTCAATGGTTTACATTAAATATCAGGCATCATTGAAAATGCAATCAGGTGTCTGCGTAAGTCAAAATTGAGGTGGCATAAAAATAATTTCTTTTCCTTTAATTTATAACATTAGGACACCTGTTCGTTGAAATAAAAATATACACCTTCAATTATGTTTGGTAAAAATGTGAAATTCATGCACGATTCTTGTCTGTGCAACAACAGCTCTTTTCAAAATATCGTGTTTTATGCATGAAATATACCATTTTATTTTCAATTCAAAAGTAACCGTTAATAAATAGAAGGAAATCGTTTTCATATGATTTTTTCATTACTGAATGTTATCGATAATCAAATATTTTTATTTTAATAGAAACAAAACAATGTTATATAGGTTAAACAAAACAGTAAAATACAGTAAATTCAATAGATATGCTATTCACAGTTCTCGCGTGTCGAAAGAAGTTTATGAGAGAGAACAAGAAAGTTGTAGATAGGAAAACGATAATCAGAAATATTTGCCGTATAGTATTTTGGAGATCGAGAAAACTTTTCGAACACGTTCCTTCTGTTATCAGATATGCAATAGTAGTTTAGAAATAAAGCAAAACCATTATAATAAAAAAGATTTGTCTGGTGAAGAAGTTAACATTGCTTATCAAGACTATACTAATAGAATGTTTTGTATATAATTATTTTATGCATACCTACGATTTTATTTCACCGGAGTAAACGATTACTCAAGCTCGGAAAAATTTCGGTTAAAAATCAATGCCAAAAAATTTCATTTGGCAAGAGAAAATCTAAGATGCTCTGTGCGTCCATTGGTGTTTCACACAGAACATAATTAATTATGTTAGACAATTTGTCAAGAAAGAAGTAGAGGTAACAGTTTCTATAAATTGAATTATCTTAATTTGGAAGTCGATAAAACAATTACCTTACAATTACTTAATAAATACAAATAACATTTTGCACAATACTTACTAATAATTAACAACAGTCTACATATTTGATGCAGTAGACATTTTGGGCCCAATTCAGGTAGGAGAGTTGAGGGGTGATTGATACAAGCTGGAACATTGATAGCTAAATTTTGATGATTGGAATGGCTCTCAAGATGTTACACCCCCATTATATATGCCAATGTATCCCTTGAACGCAAGGTATAAGGTTTTCTGACCATGTTGAGTAAAATGTTAATTTACAAATGAAACAAAAACCGCTAATCCTCTAGTCGAAGTAAATTTTACTCTAAGTACAGTGTTGTGTGAGTTTTGTAACTACCATCGTTCTCCTTCCAGTAATCTGTCTCTAAAGATAGAAAAACATTTATTTTCCTGACCTATATTAAGTTTTGAGGTTTCTTCAGGTCTTATATTCATGACCACTTTTTTAAGTCAAAAAAAGTCTCTCAAGGGGCACTATTGATACAGAGTTGACTCCGGGGAATTGATATCGCATCTTCTTGTGTATCAATGTGTCTTAACAGCAACCTACTTTGTATATCTTCGAAATGGAAAAACGTAAACGTAAAAATGAACTATCTAAGAGAAATACGAAATTAAGCATTTGTTTAAACTATGCAAACAGTTAATTTATTCCAAAAAAATAAAAAATCATTGTTGTACATGTCTAAAATTTCTTATTTATTCGAATTTTAAATCTGGAAAACAATTTATTGAAAAATTAATAAATGTCATCGAAAAAAAGATAATTGTTTGTATTTTCAGATGGGTGAAATTTATTTTGTGCTATATTATTTTTTGTAAGTCATCAAGAAGAAAGTAAAATTCCCTTAATTTTTAATTAAATTCTACATCCATTAAAACTGCTTTGAGGATCACGTTTCTCCTCCCAAAGTATTTTCACTTACATATACACACATTCTCCTTTATTATTATGGTAGAGATAAATTATCCTCTGAGGCATCATTGTTCCAATTTCTCCAAAGCTCTCATTAAAAATGTTAAATTTGATTAAAATAAAATTTTGTTACTTTTGTTAAACTTTTAAATATTGATTTGGAATATAAGTTTGTTATTTGTTAACTTTAAAACTTTATTTGGAATAAAGTTTATTGATAAAAGAAATTTTGTTTGGATCCCCCAGACCCTACTAACATCATCATAATTTTCGATATTTCCATGTGTATCAATATACCCGTTGTATGGGCAGATTTATACAAATCCTCTTTAGGTAAAAAAGTTTAATAATATGTTCTTATTATGTCATTCATGACCACAAACTCAACTGAAACCTTATATTAGATTAAAAAAGTAAATTTAGTCTATTAGTTCTAATTATTACCACATTGGTAGAATCATATTTTAGCTTTCTAAGTGCGTATTAATGTCTCATGGTACCCTACATGTAGGAAAGCTGTGTTCTTAATTTAAAACAAGTGTAGTAACGTTAACGTTACTATATGAAACTGATATAACATGATATAAAAAAAAGATATAAGCATTGCGGATTCATTTATTAATTGACCGTTCGCCAAAAGGGTACCTACCCATCACGTGGGCGCAGCATCGATCTGATCGTCACCCTAGAATGTCAGACTGGAAGCCTCCTCCCCACTCACGTCATGGATACGTGATTTCGAATCATGTTGCCAACAATTCCAAGTACGAAATTGCGGAGGAGAAAACGAGTACAAGATCAACATGAAAAATCAAAATTACAAGCTAACGGAAAACGATTTCGCTCATAGCAAGGAAGAATGGGAGAGAAAGAAGGCTTATCCGCTTATAGGTTAAGTTCTGAAAAGGATAAACTTATGGCTCAGCTTTTAATCTTTGAACAGTAAATGGAGGCTTATGCATAAATCTGATATTTCCCCTTACAGCGTCCTACCATAGATAGCAATTTTAATGTATGACAGTGTTGAAGAAATCTTGCTGTTCAAGTCTGCAAGTTTGACACGGTAAGACTTGGCAAGTTTGAAAACAAGTTATTGCAAACATCGCGTCACCACGCGTCGAATTTTCAGCAAGTTTTGTGGCGTCAAACTCATTGCAAACACAGCAAAATAGCGTACGCAGAAGAACCTGGATTCGAACCCCCGTCAACTCGCTTCCAACTTCATGCCTTAGCCATTCAGCCAGAAGACCTCGAATGGCGAACCAGATTGCGCTCATATATCGTGCATCTACACGTTTTATTTTAAACTGTTCTTGATTTCATAAATTTTTTTAAATTTTGATTTGAGAATATATTTGAAGTCAAAGAGAGAACGATTTTAACTAATAACTACGTTTTACGGGAATAAATTATGAAATTAGGGTTCAAAAGTAATTACTTTAAAAAATAGGGGACACAGTAAGTTAGTATTTTTTCACAAACATTCACTTTTTTTAAAGTTTAATTTCAACATTAAGAAAAGGCAATATATAGTTTTCTTTTAAAGTAAGTGAGTACTATATTTTACTAAAAAAGATAGAGAATTTTTCAAACACATGTTTTTAATATAAATACATAGCTAGTTTTTTTCAAATTATCATTGATTTATTTAATTAGTAAAAGAAGGATTATCAAAGACAGTTCATTAAAATCGGATGTTTTTTCTAAAACAGAGACAAAAGATCAAAACCAGATGTATACAACTGTATCCAGGTCGTGATGTGTGGTATGACCTCATCAACTTTGCAGCAAAGTTGTTTTACAAGTGGGCATGACAAGATAATCTCAAGAAAAAAATCAAACCTGCTGCAAATGTTGAATTACTTAAAACCGCTTACGTTAATTACGGAAAATTCCGTTCTTTTGAATTTATTGATTTAAAATGAGTTTTTTTCCGAATTTGAATACAATTTGAGATGAAGAGAGCAGCGACAAGGGAATCCTGGTTTTATATCTATCTATCTGTATATGAAAACGCTATGTGGACTCCAAATCGGGCCCAATTTGATAGCTCAAGTTTGGAGAATTGTTTACTTTTGAATGGCGGACTCTTGATTTAGTGTGAAGTCGGAAACAGCGATAATTTTTTTGAGTTAAATCGTTTGAATTAAATATGTGCGCCAACATCACGTTTAAAAAGTGCATGCTTAAGAATTTCTTGAAGAAACGATGTTTAAAAATTTTGAAAAAGAATATTCAATCAATTTTAAATGCTAAGGGTTAATATATTATGGTCTTAATTTGAATAGTTAATATGAACATGTTTCAAGCCACTATTTTCTTTAAACTGTCCTTTTTAGCTCAAAGCTAAGATGGGTTACATTATTATACGACAACTAGAATTTTCTGAGATTTAAACACAAATGACTACACCAAGAAAACACTATACCTTTTTTTTTGACTAAATAATTATTGAATAAGATGTATATATTTGGGGAAGTCTGAACTACATTTCATTGTACATAGGGATAGTTGAAATTTTAGGTGGAAACAGCAATGTTTTTAAATTTTTTTTGAAGATTTGGGAAAGGTTGATTTATCGTTTAAACTTAAAATCTTGTTGAATTAAGTTATGTATGTTGTAAATTGTTGAAGAAATAGTCAAATCATATA
>BGPR01000473.1:513496-537112 GCA_013235015.1 Araneus ventricosus
TATATATATATATATATATATGTGTGTGTGTGTGTGTGTATGTATATTTAAACCATTGAAACTCAAATAACATTTTCATCATATACATTATTAAATATAATAAACAATATAATCTAATAGTATTCACACAATGAAATACAGAAAGATAATAAGATTAGAAACTATTACTATGAAAAAGCCAATCCAGATATGGAATTCCAACAATAAAATATCAATCGACCTTAGGAATCGATTATGTCACATTATTTCGAAATTTATAGGCACCAACCTTCTGTGAGGGCCAATTGTTAGAAGAAGACAACAAATATAGGAGTAAATCTCTCTCTCTCTCTCTCTCTCTCTCTCTCTATATATATATATATATATATATATATGTATGTATATACTAGCTGCATGGCCCGGCGTTGCACGGGCAATCTTGAATAATGGGATATTCCCGGGCGGAGAGAAGTGAGATCACGTGAGGCCTTGGGATCCATATTTTCATATGCCCGGCTCCATTTTTTTTCAACAAATATTGTCACTTACTTTCGCCAACAAATGTAAATATTCTTTCAAATCTAGTCTTTTTATTACTAATTTTCATATGCCCGCCTCCGGTTTATTTTTTTTACACATATTGTCGCTAACGTAAACGTTACGTTCCCCCCAAAACTTAAAAAGTCCTTTGAATCCTATATTGTTTAATTAAAATTTTTAAATCCAACCTTTTAATTAGCTTATAGTTAATAACCCAGCATTTCTCGGAATCCACATTTTTTCATACGCCCGCCTCTGTATTTCCCCTACAAATATTGTCACTAAGCTTCCCCAACAAACGTAAATCTGTTTTGAATCCTCTCTTGTTGGATTAAAACTTTCAGTTCTAGCCTTTTTATTACCTTAAAGCAGTTTGGTTTGAATGAAAACGCGAGCATTCTTATGCTTATAAATTAAAACAGATTAGCATGATATTTGTTTTACAAAAGAAAAAATAAAACGAATAATAATTTAAAAAAACGGATAAAAATGAATAAATATTTTCCCCCAACAAACGTAATGTTGCGAAACACCGTATGACAAAAAAAAGAAAGAAAAATACAGGAAAACGATTTTTTTTCAGTTTTTAATAAATGCAAACACAGAAGAACACAGAAGATCGCTCAAAAGGAAACACCAACTTCCGTTAAATAAATAAAAAAAAATGCAACACCGGATGCGAAAACTAATAATAGGGAAAAAAAAGAATCCGCCGTGAATGAATTCACCATTCTGCCAATAGATGGCAGCACGTCAATTCATTCATTTTGACGTTTTTAATTAATATCTTTTTAACTAATTGTAATTTCGGCTTTTAAATGGCCGAAATGGATTCCTTGGATTATTCCCCATCTTTTGGTACTTTCCGCGTGCTTCTCCGTTCAGCGGTTCGTGAGGAGATAGCCGGACATACATACATACATACATTTGTTTACCTTCGAATTTTAATAGGATATATATATATATATATATATGTACTACCAGAAGATTTTATTTGTAGAAACTGATGAAAAATTAATTTTAAGAGTTTATGCAACTTCAAATATTTTAAATTTACTTTTAGTAATTAATGTACTCATAATTTCCTAATACTAGCAAAAACGCATAACTGTATGACGATCGAAGTGAACCGGGATCACATAGTGATACCGAAAGAATCACCACGTGATTCTTGGAGGCTGACGAGCAGAGAGAGCAAGGGATGTAATCTATATATATAAGGATTTTGCAACAACTGTGCTATTACACGCAGTGACTTCAAAGTAGCGAGCGAAGCGAGCAGAGTTTTCTTTGCATACCCCGGAGGATTGCAACGCAATCCTCCTGGAGGTTGGCGAGCTTCAGCGAGCAGGGGGCAGAACCCCCTAGTAGTAATGTAAATATGCATATGAGGCCGAGGCCAGGGCAAACCGAGCATCTGCCCGTGGTACCAAAGCGGGATTGTGAAATACAAAAAGTGTTTTAATAGGCTAGAGCAGGGTTTCCCAACCTTTTCCCCTCGCGTACCCCTCTATTAGTCTTTTTAACTACGCGTACCCCCTACTTTCATATCCCACCTCCAACCATCCGTCTATGCAGAGAGGTTTTTAACAATTATGTTAAGGCCTTATGTAAGCTTAAGAGTAAAAAATGACTCGAATTTATAACATTTTCAGGACTTATTTTCGATTTTACATTTTATTCCATTTTGGAAATAGTATTAGTTCTACGCCAAAACAATGCACTTCAAACTAAGTACTCTTGAAAAGGGAAGCTTGATTTATATGAACATTCGTTATTCACTATGCACCCAATAGAGCAATTAATGATGTCTACGCTTATATATATAGTCGCGCTTTAAAAAAAGCCAAAACAAGAAGCTTTGAGAGGATCCCGATTGTTTTCGATAAGCCTAAACTAGAAGAACAAAAATAAAAAGCATTCAACAGTGGCGCCTAGTGAAGCTACAGGTTTTGCGAAGACACGTACTATTTGTACGTGTCTTCGCAATAAATCATAATCGGACTCATGAGGACCAAATCAATCATTTACCAGGTTTCATTTTTCTTACTTTTTTCTTATTTGGATCATGGACTCTAAGTCTTCCTTAAATTTCACTTTTAATTTCCGCGCGCGTACGAACTTAGGGAAACAAACTTCTGCAAATTTTTAAATCCTTTATGTTTCCGTGTGTCCGCCATTGCCGACTTTGAGTTCTCGTACCCCAACTATTCCTTAGTGTACCCCCAGTGGTACACGTGCCACAGGTTGGGAACCTCTGGGCTAGAGGAATAAAGTCATCCATTTTTAAAATCTGTTTGGTATATTAATTTAGTTTCAATAAGACCACTATATAATCTTAAATATAGCTGAAGTTTAAAAATTCTCACCATAATATTATAAAGTCATATTTGCAGGTAAAGAAAAACATGCATATTTCTAAATAAAAGTTTTTTTGACATAATACGTTGGTTTTGGGAGGTATATTGTTGCCTTGCCTAGTTTTTAAAGTTAATTCTGGCAGCTTCTGAATGCATGACCGGAAATGCCAACCGGATCAGCAGAGAAGATTCCAAAATGTCAATCCAGAAAAGGGTTAAAAGTCTATATTTGACGATACTATACTTATAAATATCAAATGTTCAAACCTAATTTCACAACAACTGTTCAAAGTTCTTATTACTCACAGTTAGGCATTCTTCAACGGACTGTCAAACCCTTTCGAAACAGTTTAGTATTTCGTGCAGAAATTTAAGGCAAAGTTGTCATGCCATTTCATCATTCGCAAATAGCTGCATTTTCTCCCTACGGAGTCGGGACTTTAAATGACTAGCGCTGATATCTAGAGACAGAGCTGACAAACAGCGGCATCTATCTCATTCGGTTGACGTTTCCATCAGAATTTTTTAACCTGATTTTGGCTCCTATTGTTCTTTCAAGAACCTGTAAGAGTTTTTACTTTTAATTTTCCAGACATTTTGTATAAAGTCTTAACAAACGTAAATTAACGGTTCTTGCTTTTTATACTTGAGATCCATTATCTTGTGTATTTAATACTTCGTAACATTTGCTCATTATCAATATTTGGGTATTTCAGAAATTCCACCACCTACTGCGAATCCAAAAGTTACTCAGCATTATGAAGTCTATTTACCAAGGCTGAGAGGTAAATATTAAAAATATTGGTACATGAGCTTTCAAAATATTTATTCTATTTATCGCTGAACATGGCAAAACGTTCTTGATATTCCTTTCATGAAGAGTATAAAATATTCTGTTTAAACAGATATTTTAAATATTGTCTCAACAGGAAAATAAATTAATTAAGTTTTTGATTATCTCTTTAAAATGACTGTATTTACTTTAACACAGTATTAATCTACATGGAACGAATTGTTTTTAGAATAATTCATTTAAATCTAATCCAAATAGAATTCAATTAAATTTGAAAAGTATTGCGCTAATTTAAATTGCATATCTTTTGCGCTGAATGAATTTAAGAAATTAATTTACAGAATCATACATCGTAAACAGATGTTTTCAAGAAACAATCAGATGGAAGTTGACAATTATTATCTAAAAATAAAGCCTGATGATTGCATTAAACTAAAAGCAAATATTAAGCTACAGCCTTTCATTCAAAATTTAATTATAAAAATAAAATTAGAAACAAATCTTATTATCACTTGAATTGTTGTGAAATGAAACTCATTAACTATCATTTTACTTGAAAATAGGTTTTTCAGCTTTAAATATTTACATGAAAATATTGTGTTTCAATAGAATCGATGAGGAGAAAAATAAACCGAATTCATTATTTGAGATTCTAAATACTGATGTTTGATGATGACTACTGAGTTTTGACGAAAAGATTCAGGAATAAACAGCTGGAAAAATTGAAATTCTAAAGGAAAAGAATGCTACTGAATATATTTCAACAACTAAATGGACTAATTGTGTACCGAAATTTTCATCAGCTCCTGAAGTATTTTATCCAGAACATCATCAGGAAATAAAGGATACGATTACTTATGGATAAAATATGATTGTCCAAACTATGGAAGAAGGTAACAAGTATGCGGGACAGAAAAATAATCACTATTTTTGTCTAAAAATCGATGAACCGATCCAATCTTTGGGTATAATTTTCTATAGTGGATATCACATTTTGCACAGAGGAAAAAATGTACTGTGAAATGCTTCTGATACTTTTGATTTAACTAATCTTTGGGTATAATTTTCTATTGTGGATATCACATTTTACAAAGAGGAAAAAATGTACTGTGAAAATGCTTCTGATACTGAAACAACGCTTGTTAGTCAAACAATGTCAAGAAAGCGATACTTTGATATCAAGAGGTATTTACACATCAGTGGCAATACTGCTATTGATTCAGATCTCTATTACAAAGTACGCCCAATTTACAAATTGTTGAATAAAGTTTCACATCGATGAAAAAATCTATACATGGGATGCTGGACTATTCCGGTATGTCAGATTAGAATTATCATAAACAAATTTGTCGTCGATTTCTTCAAATATGCTTTAGGTGAAATTTTGTCAGTCCACTTTTCAAAGCTTGGTATCGACCGATCAGGAAGCTTGTTTGGTCAAAATTTATATGGGTTTTAAGATCTTTGTTCGGTTTAAATAAAATAATGACTTCTAAAAATATCATTTGGCTTTACTATAAGCCTAAGCCGTGTTTATACAGTACGTGCTATTTTGAAATATTTTCTTTTGAAGGATACAGTTTCAAAATGCAGTAGAGGAAATTCATAAAATGAGCTTCATTACCAGAAATCTAAAACTCAATTCCAAAGCTCTACCATATTTAAATGTGACAAACAGATTTTCAAAGTCTTCTGAATGGATTGAATGTATCTAAACAGTTCTTGATTTCGTAGCCTTTATATATTGAACCTATATATATTGTAATATTTTCTGTACTCTGTCGAATTCATTGAGTACCGCAATAACACCATTTTTTACCTTGATATTTTATAATATTTTTAATTCCATAAAATATGGAATCATCTGGATTTTATTTTTATTCTACAACGCATCAAATTTCACCGAGCAGATTTCCAGGTTTTAATATGGCTTGCGAGAAAAAAAGAAACTTTCGTTTATATTAAATTTCTAAATCTAAATTTGATTTTAACACACTGTATTTATCTGAATTGTCCATAGCAGAAATTTGAAGGAATTCGCGATCTGGCTAAAGTTGTCTAGAGAGTTGCATCTCATGGTAACTGCTTTCATTTTTTGTTTTGTGCTTCTCCTTGCTATTTTCGACATTAATATATTCTGCCTGAACCAAATTTCTCGACGAATTCGTTCATTTGTTGTCCTAGAAACACCTTTATATTAATTAAGGTCCTAATGTTTCTGCATGTTATCTCAAAGAATTAACTTTTGTAATGGTGAACACGCATAAATTTGTTTTCTGTCAGCTGGATATTCCTCAGGATATCACATTTTAGGGTTTTAAATTAAATTATATTTTAGCTTCCCTCAAATATGTTATAGCAATGGTGGCAATCATAGAAATTCTAAATTATTTTGTTTAGACAGAAAGGATAATAAAAATAATAAGGACAAGTATAAAGCCCAGAAATCATGAATTCATTAGAACAATTAATTGATTTAAGCCTTTGCCAATAAATTAATAAGTTCTATTTAACCAATATTGTGAATAATAAAAATATTTCAAAAGTAAAATCAAATATTGAACAAATTTCTGCTGATTTATTTTACAAATTAAACACTATTGATAATAAGTGATATTTAGTAAGACTAGCTTTTATGTTTTAGAACATCTGCATAGCAACAGCTCTGCACAGAGAAAAAATTCTCCGGCCTCTAATACTTTAATGGACGAATCCCAGGAATTCCTCTCAGGTGCGCATCACTTTTCAGATCTTTTGCTGCTCTAATGGCAAATGCTAATTGCAATCATTAAGCATAGATAAATTTATGAATTCATAAACTATCTCTGTTATAGTTCTAGTTTTACAATAAATGTTAGAAAAAATTATAAGTCAAAATTAATCACAAAATTATGAAATGACTAAAGAATGCCTTCAAGTGTCCTAAATCCAATTATTTATAACATACACATTTTCCTACGATAGAAAAGTATAGTGGCGTTCATAAAATTAAATAAAATATTTTAACGTCACCGACTGATTTGTGTGAACCATGTGCACAATAGTGTAATTACGATTTTTTTTAATAAATTAAAAGAGACAGATATGAAAAAATGAACTTATAGAGTTTTAATTATATCTGAAAATTAATTATTAATCTTTAATATTTTCTTTATTTCCTAGACAAAACCCTTCGGCCGTCTTCATCCGAATCTGGTGCTGAGGATGAAACAATGCCAAGTAGGCCATTACAGGGAACTCCAAATAGTGGTGAGCATATTTGATTATATAACATTGTTGTTGTAAGTTGGAAATTTGAAGTTATTTTATATCGAATGCAGCTAATCACGGAAACTTGGTATATTATATCCGCAATTTTTTCTATATCTCTTGTACAATAAATCAATTTTAGTTTTTAAATTTAGATAGCGATCCCGTTTAGATCCCGTTCGTATTCTCAAATGTCTGTATAGATGCACAGACTTGAGTCATCCTTACTCTCTATGGATGGTGATGTTTATACTGGTGGATGACAGAATAATGTGAATACTTTAGGATTTTCACATTTTTTCTAATATCTCCCGAAAGGCTAGATTGATTTTCTTTCAACTTCGATAATAAAGAAAGAGGCTTAAACTAACATTTTACAGAGAAGATTCGGTCACGAGGGCATTCAACCAGAAATTGATGAAGAAAATGATGATATACTAGATGAAAACATATTTTTCATATACCGGCCTCTTGTATTTTTCCTACAAATATTTTCAATAACTTTTTTCAACAAACGTAAATCTTCTTTGAATCCATTCTTGTTGAATTAAAACTTTCAAATTTGGCCTTTTTATCACCTTATAACAGTATGGTTTGAATAAAAATGCGAGAAAATTCGAAAAAAAGCATTTATTGTAAACAATGTATAGTTCAATAACTAATACAGCTTCACAATGAACAAATATACTTATACTGTATAACTTGGTTACTGAGAAACTTCTAAATAAAATATTTTATAAATCAGATAATCATATACTTATCATCATCAGACATCTATACTTCACTTACTCCCCGGTCGCTGCGCCGCTTCACACTGTCAAGGATCATTTAAAAGTTTGTGAAATTTCAACGAAACATCGCGTTGTAACTAAACTAACGTCATTGGATGTTTGAGTGAATGCTGAAAAGCTACGAAATAAAAACGGAAGTGCTACGAAATAACAGCTGGAAAAAGAAGTCTACCTTGACCAAAAAAGCAATATTTTCTCAACACGTGAATAACAGATTTAATGAAACAATAATCTTGATTTTATAACAATAGAAAATATTTCTATAATTTGCGTTTAACATGAACAATTTGAAAAAAATTGTACAACAATTAAATTGGTATCACTAAAAAGATAATTGTTTTTGCTCTTTAAGGTGATGTAAAAATAATTTTCGTACCGTAAGTATTTCATAAGTTATTGGTTGAAAACGCCTAAAAATGGCTTAATTTTCGTTATTTAATTAAATAAATAAAAATCTAATTCGAATTTTAAAATAATATTTATGGCGTTAGCTCCCTCTTGTGCTAATCCATTACTGTGCCAAATTTGGCTGTCCTAAATCCAGCGATGTGGACGTGCATAAGGAACCAAAAACGAACAAGCACACACACATACTTTCCTCTTTTATATATATATAGATTATATATATTATTATGACTTTGATGATTATATTTTTATCCTATATCTGTTTTGAATTTTTTAATGTTTATACTTCACTAATGTACTAATGTCCATACACTTTTTCTGTGTATTTATTCTCGCCGAGTGTTAAAACGCGTCTTACCCTATGAGTGAGTGGGTGGGCGTGGGTAATAACTAAATAATAAAGAGGTGCATAAGTTGAATAAGGAGGGGCACATGCTCTAAACAACGAATTTTAAGGATCTTCTTTATTCTATCATAATTTCACACAAAAGTAATATCTTTGTTCTTAAGCAAAATTTTCGAAAGCTAATTTTTATATTTAATAAATCCAGAATTTACAGCTTTGAGAAGGTAAGCCTTTGAATTTTTCCTTTATTTGTACCACAATCAGAACTATATAGATATTTAATTTTTACTATATAATATGTATTTGTCTTCTCTCTTTTAACTATATTTCATGGAGAAATACACATTTAAATTTTTACACATTTTTACTTCATGTACATATACATATTTTTACACATATTTATTTCATATATTTTTCCTCAGGAGGCTTTCGTACAACATCAGTCAGCTTGTCCATATCCTGTATATTGATTTTAGTGGAGCTGAAGATGCGGCTATAATTTTGAACAAAGTTTTGGATAATATTTTTTTGAATTAGGAGTGATCTCAAGATTTACGGTATTGTTGATAAAAGGACAACAGACATTTTGAGTGGAACATATCCATGCATCTTCCTCAACACTCGAATTCAATGTTTCATTTTTTCAAGAGTTCACGTTCTACAAGTCGAGACGAACTTTGGTAATCTATTATTTGTAATGCATTAACTACGTTACAGAGTGCTAATATACATTTCTTCATGTATTCAAAGTAATACATTCGTGAAACAATGTATCTTGTCTGTTGACTTCCATTTTGCCGGGAAAGAAGAAAGAATTGGATGAAAGATAGAGATTTTATGTATTACGTATTAAAATGTTATGATACGTAAAGTTATAAATTTAAATATTACATTTTAAAAAGCACTCATTGACTTCAATATGAAATGAAATATTTACGTGATCTTTTTTTCTTGCCAACAAATAATGTATAAATTTATTTAGGCTTAACTACTGATGTGGCACATGTGTTTTCCATGATAATTTAAACTTTAGTTATAAGAAACAAAATTCTGTAATAGTTTCAATTTAAGCAAGTTTCTTAAAAGATTATAAACTAATAATGACACTGAAATGATTAATGGAAATTACTTAAACCTGAACCCGAACGAATGCATAAAAATTCAAAGAAATAGATTCTTATAAATTCCATATCTATAAAGACATAATCATAGTCTATGCATCGAAATTGAAACATATCACATAGGTTATTCAGCCAATTTCGAAAAATGAAATCACCAACATATCTATGTTCAAAATGCATATAAAAAAATATAATTACTCTAAATTTTAATATAAAGAATTGGATAGACTGTTGGTTTTAAATCAACAGTCGGAATGGTGAATTTGAGGAATGGATTAATTTTTATAGTGGATATCATTTTCATGAATGTTCGAATTATTGTGATATTAATGATCAAATTACGAACAAACCACATCAGATTGAGTTCAAAGACAACTAATGTATCAAAAAGAATCAAATAAATAATTTCACTGTTATTTTACAATATTTGCTACAAATTTAAAATCATTCACCCTTTCTACAAGACGAGTTAATTTGTTTTTGTCTGCACTCTGTGTACAACTTTCACATTTGTGTTTGTATAAATGCACAAATCATAATTCATAACATGAGTGAAAGAATCCTTTAGTTCTGATTAAAAAATCTAAATAGTTCTCTAAAGTCATTAATTCAATAATAAAATATATTTAACTTTTAACTGTTTATTTCACTATGTATAATATCTTGCAGAAATTATGAGAAAATCGCTATCTGTTAAAAAATCAAACAATTCACGGGCACTTGTTCATAAGCTTCGCATTTAGAGTAATCAGGAACAAAATAGGAAATGAATAATTTTGGAAGAATTTAAATTACTAACAATTAATTCCGTTGTTGTCTTAAATAGGAAATATATTTAGTAATTCATGAAAGTTACATATCTTTAAAGGTGTACTCATAATTTATGCATTTAAATTCAAACATATCATTTTGTAAAAGTCAACCAAATGATATCGAACAAAAGCAAAATCTACGAATTCAAAATATTTAACATATATTTAAAAATAACACAGCTATTAAAAGTTGCAAAAATGTAGCAAGAATATTAAATTCGTAAAAAAAATGCAAAGCAATGAAAACAGTAATGTAATATGGTCTGCTTCAATATAACAGGAATTTTAGTGGGCAAAGTATTCCGAACAGCAGAATTTAGAATTTTTTGAACTTCTTTGAAAATATTTAAAATAAATAAATTCATCAAAAATACATGACATGCAGCATATATGTTTTTACAGATGTAAAATAGATACTTGAATTCATTTATATGCATTAAACTCATTTTCAGTTTTGACTTATAAATAAACTAAAAAACATTAAATATTTCAGGAAATGTTTATATCAAGCTTAAAAATTTATTTCTCAAAACTGTCATCTGCGATCGGAAAATGTGTCTTCATTCAAATATATGTATGAGGGTTTTTTCCATTTATCAGTTAGGTATTTGAAATTCGATTTAAAAATTAATCGTGTAAGTATTATTCATATTTTACAAGGATTTTTAACCAATTAAATCTTAGTTTAAACCAAACCAATGAATGATTTGCTTTTGCATCTCCAATATTTTAAAATTTAAATTAAATTTCATTATTCGAATTGTAATAAGAAATAAATAGAATATCAACGAAGTAGAAAATGTAATATATAACAAGCTGTGGAAATTTAATTATACTATATTTAACAGTATTTGCTTATTCATTTCCACCATTTTTAAATTTAAATAAAACTTCATCATTCGAATTGTAATAAGAAATAAAGAGAATATAAATGGAGAAGAAAATGTAAAATATAACAAGCTGCAAAAATTTTATAACAATACATAGAGCAATATTTGTTTCGAAATATTTCCGCTTCTCAGTAACCACCCACATTATAACATTCCATAACGTAACAAGCTGATAAATTTTGAAAGTGATTAATTAGCTATAATACCGTCGAGGGCAGCTTTAAATTAAAAGCGCACGAAGTCTCACATTGAAAATTACATCGCTTAACACTTTGATTAACGCTACACAGATTAGCAATTAAATTAACTTCGTAATCAGAGCTCATCTCAGATGTTCTAAATTTTAGTTAATTATTTCGTTATAATTTATACAGGCCCTGAAATATAAACTTATCATTATAATTCATTTGTAAACATCACTACTTAATTAAAATGCTAAACAAGTACAAAATAGGCGATAGAATGATCGTATTTTTTGAAAATCAATATTAATGAAAATTAGTTTTAAAAAAGTAATGATCAACTTACTATATTATCCAATAACTTCAATGAGTTTGATAAAACATTTATATCTGTTATTATTTAAATGCCCGACAGTTTGCATTCAATATGTATGGGGCAAATGTTTAATGGTGATAGTAAGACATTCAAGGGCATTAAGTTAATTTTAGCTGTTAACATTTATTACAGAACTCATACAAAAAAATATCTTTGAAATATTAAAATAAATCTCACAGAAAATTTACACTTTCTAAGTGCAGGAATCTTCTCGAATAATATGAACAATAATATATTATGATTTCTATATCGTTCCTTAACAAGCAACATCACCTATTTTAATTTTTTGAAATTTCAGAAAGGAAAAAATACTCATTTTTTCGCAACCAATGAAGAATATACAGGGTGTCCAACAAAGGACTCCCTCATTTTAAAATTAAATAACTCGGCAACGGAGATCGATAGAAGAACGAAACCAGTGATATGCTTAGTCTGAAAGCCGTAAAAATCTGATACGAAAGTTTCAAAATTAGTTATAAATGTTGCCGACAGGTGGCGCTGCAGGTTGTAATCGCAGTTCAGATTTCGAGAAGAAAGCTATAAACTGTCATTTGCAAGTAATCGTTGCAATCAAATCACAATCAATTCAAAATAGGCATTTTCGTGCTTGTCAAGGACAGTTTATAGATTTCTTATCGGATTCGGAATAGCTATTATAACCTGCAGCGCCACCTGTCGGCAACATTTATAACTAATTTTGAAACTTTTATATCAGATTTTTACGGCTTTCAGACTAAGCATATCACTGGTTTCGTTCTTCTATCGATCTCCGTTGCCGAGTTATTTAATTTTAAAATGAGGGAGTCCTTTGTTGGACACCCTGTATCTGCATTTTTTTACATCTTGTTCGAGCATGTTGTCTCATTTTTTTTATCAGATGTTTATAAAAAGCAGAAATATCCGTTATTGGTTGCGAAAAAATGATTATTTTTTTTCTTCTTTGAAATTTCAAATAATTGAGTCAGGTGGTGTTGCGATAGTTGCGACGATATGTATAAAAATGTCAACAATTGTCAATATTTTGCAATATCTTTTGTTTAATACTTATGAAATGCACCTTATTTTTTCTGTATTCTTTCTGTAGTAATAAAAGTAGAGAATTACTATAAACGCCAGTTATATTAAGAATCAATAATATGTCTTTCTTTTGAATGAAAATTATATATTTCATTCACAAACATGAATTTAAAGAAAGGTATAGTTTTACTCACTTTTATTTAACATGAATTCTTTCATGTTTGTGAGGATGTCATTTTGAATCGATTTTTCACTCTCTTCATGATGTAATATAATTTTAAAATTTTGTACACTGAGAACATTGCGGTATTTTAATGTTTACAGAAACTCAATTGTCAGCAAACTTATTATTATAATCGAATTTTGATTTCATACGCATGGCCCTATCTGATAGTGAATCGAATTTTGATTTCATGCGCATGATTCTATCTGATAGTGAATAGAATTTTAATTTCATACGCATGGCAATATATGATAGTGAATCGAATTTTGATTTCAAACGGATCGACCTATCTGATAGTGAATCGAATTTGGATTTCATGCGCATGACGCTATCTCATAGCAAATCGAATTTTGATTTCATACGCATGGAAATATATAATAGTGAATTTGAAAAAAAAAATTGATTTCAAGTCTCGACAAAGTTTAATGAAATAACTTACATAACATTCTGTGATTTTTTTTCTGATTCCTCTTATTTTTGTTATAATTGTTAAATTATTCTAGAGCAACATTTGCTTTTATCGACTAGTAAGGAAAAAAATGTGCATTTCTTCATACAGTTGGTGAGTCAATCAATTCTGCTAAATGTATTTATTCAATAAAAACTGTCCAAACAATGAGACAGTTTCCCACCGGATGTATTATAAAATCATGTGATTTCAAACACGTCATTTTTTATATAGTAATATGACTATAAAGTATTGCTTTCTTTCTATTATCCAAGAATTTCTAGAGGGTGATTTATAATTTGGTGGAAAGGTAGGGAATCTTAAAATGGCCTGGTTTCACATAGGAAGGTTAGGCTAGGTTATATTAATGTCCCATTTTGAAGCAACACGAGGGCTATTTAGGGACTGACCTCGTAATTTTGAACCGCTGTCAGATGACGAGGACGGCACCTGAGCTGGCAATCGGGTTTCGAGCCTGCGACCCTCCGGTCACGAGGTCAAGACATTGCCACTAGGCCAACGCGGCCTCGTTGTACATAGGAAAGCATATTTACAAATGCCACGTAGAAGTGCCCGAACGGTGAAAAAATGGAATCAGATCACGCAAGTGATAAGACAAGTAACAAAATGTCTTCATCATTATTATACGGTTACAGCAGACCTTCAAAGTTACGACCATTTGCTGGACATACAAGGCAAATAACGCCGTTGCATTTGTTGGCGAATAGTAATATTGTGAGCGCATGAAAGGTCCATTATTTCTCGCATATTGCCGGCCGAAACAGATATTCGTGCTACAAAGTCCGTGTCTATTTTAACAGGAGTCTCTTAGACAAGGCTTTAAAAAATAGCTGGGATATAAATCTAGTGTATACGTTTGACGCTGCGGTTCATCATTCAATGCTGAGATGACGGACAGCTTTTCTCCTCCGCATCGTATTTTAGATACGTAGCAGCTTATTCGTGAAACGTATATTGAGTCATGTTACCTCTATGAAACATATATTCTCGAAACCTGTTGCATGCCTCTGTTAACAGGAGTCTCTTAAAGAAGGCTTTTCATCCTCGCTCTAGGAAAAAAGAGAAATCTATGGGATATAAATTTGGTGTTTAGGTTTGATCCTGGGGTATTCGGCGGCTAGGTAAGCTAAGAGTTCTTCATTCAATCGCTCAGCTGACCGGTAGATTTTCCTTTTCTACACTGTATGTAGATGCATATCAGCTTATTCGTGAAACACATATCGAGTCATGTTACTTCTATGAAGTCAGTTTGTGGGATGACGTTCGGCTGTCATAGTCATACAACGGTGCATCTGAACAGAAGCTGTGGACAAACAGCTCCCTCTATTACGTCATGCATACGCTCACGAGCATACCTTTCTATTTGGAACGTGTTATTTTGCTATTCCCTACCTTCCCACTAAATCTGAAAAAATAAAAAAAATTCTGAATCGTCTACATATTATGAAGAAAAACATTCAAAATGTTCAATTTCTTATAATATCCTGTTAATGTATTATCCGTTTTTGTCACACTGAGATTTGTCCAAAGAAAGCTGTCGTAAGTAAGCCACAGTTTTCAACCGAATGCATTCGAAAATATTGTGGTGCAAGGAAGTATGTAATTAATCTCTTCAGACTCAATCAAAAATCCTGTTTCATGGAGTGCTTACTTTAGAACTTGCTCAGTGTTTATTACAGTATATATTCTGATGTAGAGATGGTAGGAGTTGTAAAAATTCGAAACTGCTATTGTACATATCGATACAACTGATCTAATGTTTTTACTGTTAGTTATGTATATTGTAGAAGAAAGTGAATAATTTATTGTCAAGAATTTCACGTTTTGTTCTGTAATATATTATTGTGAAAAATAAAATCTTTTGTTTCATGGATTTCTTTTAATTACTGTTAGCATACAGTGTTCACCCTATCATTTTATCCTTTCTGATTTGTTTTTTTATAAATCTTGGCCTTGTTATAATGACCTTCTGTCAATACTAACCTCACATTTTAAATTGTACAGGTGCTGCTGTCGTATATTATTTTAAATTTAAATTTATAATTCTCTATCGAAATGAATTAGAGTTGAGTAACGTCTTGATTACTACTAAAATAAGTGTTCGAATCTGGTTTTAATTAAAGATTTAAATAAAATGGTGGAATCATGGAAGACTTACTTTTTCTATCTCAGAAAATTGCATCCATATTGTATTGTAGAATTTGCCATTTGTGTGGACCTGACACACGTTAAATCTATCGACGAAGATCAAATATACTAACACTGATATGCAATGAGCGTAAATATGTCTTCAGCGTCTTATTCGTTGTCTAGTCCAATTGCTGGAGACATCAATGGTACGCAATTTGACACCAAAACACCCACAAGTAGCCTCCTGGTTCCTACATAAGTTTGGAAGATGGTTAGGGGTTTTACACTTTGGCTGTGCTGTTAACTATCATTATTCAGAGAAGGTATACCAATGTTTGGCTAAGCAATGAATATAATAAAGAAACACCCACGCCCATCCTTGGTATCCGAGTTTGTCTGAAAGACGGGCCGCCGGAACAAACAATACCGGCCCTGTGGTCAAACACAAAATGGCCCCCATTACGAGCGGCTCATCAGACGACCCCCTCTATACAGGGATACGACCAGGGAGGGGCCCGAAGAGCCACATCACCTTTGCAGTGTCCCATTGAGAAGCGAGATTCTGTTTACTTATCGACAGGTTCTCATCACCATATTACAGGTGCACCCTTAAGTGTGAAGTTCAACAACAAATTGTTGTTCAGTCAGGTAGCTTCTGGAAGAACCTATGGCCTTCCTCCAATCAAAACTCGTTTGCTTTCAATAAAGGCAATCCGCCCCTATATATTGGAGCTACATGCCCTCGCCGATGCTGCCTACCCAAAGGGTTTAAGGCCAAAAGGACCGGCGGGGAGAGGGGACCCCCAAGCACGCCGAAGGAACAGCGCGCCCCGGCCCCAACGGACAGATTTATTATGAACTTCAATAAAATTTACAGGCTTTGCCCAGAACAGGGGCAGTATTTAAAATACATTAAAAGCTTGAACAAAAAGGACGATGGACAATAGACAATACAAACTGCGCCAACAAGGCGGTGAGAACATGAATTGATTGATGAGTGTATGATACAGAATTTATAAAAACACAGAGCTGGGTGGAATTACAAGAATCTGGTTGAAGGCAATACAAATTATTTCAAAACAATAAATCTGGTTTATGGCAAAAATGATTGTGGTTACAGAGTTCTATTGAAGACGTAACAGTTTGGTGGTTACAAGGATCTATTGAAGGCGTAACAATTTGAAGACGTAGCAATACAAAGTCGTAACAGTTTAAAAACATGACAGTTTATATGTATTGGAGCTGTGCCATGCTTCTGTTTCAGGTGATACCTATGTGCTCCAATCTGTTTTGATCAATATAAAATATCCGCTTCTCTTTTATGAGGTGTCCTTGAATTTTGGAGTTGGTTAAATATGCTAGACAAAATGGATTCAAAACAACCAACACGGCCGCAAAATGGCATGAATATATGTATTACAGGTGAATGAAATCTTAAAACAACCGTGAAAACGTAGATTCCGGTTGAGAATTAGGATAACGCACAGAGGAGATACACCCGTACTGTCTAAGCATCCGGAGTCGTTGAATAACCGTCGTCACGACAGCAGTTGGAAACTGAGGTCGGAGTCCTGACAGCCACCACCGGTCACGGCCCAACCCCTCCCGAAAGAGGTACATCCCGTCATTGGGGTGGAGGGTAACTCA
This sequence comes from Araneus ventricosus, assembly GCA_013235015.1. NCBI lineage: Eukaryota > Metazoa > Arthropoda > Arachnida > Araneae > Araneidae > Araneus > Araneus ventricosus. The sequence continues at coordinate 530,827 of BGPR01000473.1, forward strand.
CTCCTCACCATTATATTACCCCAAACCAGGAGCGAGAGCCCTCTTATTTATCCGGTGGCTCCTCATCCACATAAGTACTCTTGATGGGGGAATGGTTGAGGAATAAGGAGTTACTTCCCCCAACTCGCAAATCTAGACTTTTTGTTCTCTCAGCTGATCATGAGGTGCTCGACTAGTAATCCAACATTAGCAATAAATGAAGTTAAAGCTCATGTTATGATACAGAAAAGAAAAGGAAAGTAATCTTGAGGGTGATTAATTAGTAGGCAGATACGTTCCGTGTGAAGACTGAAACCTTAATCGGCATATAGGTGTAGCATTTGACAACAGCCTTAAGCTGAAGAAAGTATTCTACAGCTTTAGTTATCTCTATCTCCCTAAAAGAAAAGGTTAAATTAATAAATACAGTGAATTGCTCGCTTAAAACTTTCTAATTTATTATATCCAAATGTTACTTCTTTCTTATCTATTGAAATTTAATACGATACAACAGCTTAAATATATTTTAAATATGTCAACAGAATGAATTCAATATGCCTTGAATTTACGATTCTAGATCATGCTAATACCAATGAATAAAAAGTGGTAAATAAAATGTATAGAATTTTAGCATTTACGTAATTCTTTTAAGCGTTTCATGAACATTTAGCTTCTAAATTGAAAATATTAGAGATAGAATCTAGTTACTTTGGAGGCAAGCTGTTAATTTCATTGATATTTTATAAGCTAGTGAAATTTATCCGTATTTACTTTCCTAACGTGAATTGTTAGGTGTGCAATGTATTCTTGATTTGCATATAAATCAAAAATTACTATTCCTGGAATTTTTTTATGAATTAACGGATTTTCATATCAATATACCCTGCGAATATTGTAGTCAGCTCAAGATGTAGAACACTTTTAGTTAAACTTTTGAAGCTCAGTGAAATCTTTAAAGCATTAGCAAAGTTCACTGTTTCTAATACAACACGTACGAGTATCTCTGGATATTTAAAATTTATTAACAACATTAAATAAATTTTAGTTGCTCACGCTCTCGCATTAGGTTCGTGATACATGCGAGAGATACTTCACATCAGTTAAACAAATTTTAATGTTTGCATTCTGCACCTCGCAGATTCGGATTCTACATTGTTTTAAACTGGGAACGTGAGCTCTGAGTATTTTGCAATAATGTCACGATTTAAAGCTGTACATTATTTCAAGATTCCAGTCTTTCTGAACCAGATGTAAGAATTTCCATCACCTAGATTGTATTTAAGGAAAGGAAAATATTAATAATAACTTTTGCTAATGAATCTATCGCTTCTTTAATACATTTCTGAAAAATCAATTTAATGCAAGCATTTATGCATCGGAGGCACTGTAAAGGAACTATTGACTCCGTTTTACGATTCTAATTAAGTTCAATCTTTGTTAATGCATACTGCGACAATAAAATATAAACAACCCAAAATTTCTGTTAATTTTACAGCAGATTGGCAACGATATTCGCTTTCGGGAGTTCAGGGGTCAAGAAGGATTCATTTTACTAACAGGGTTTTTTTGCGTGTTTTTTCGCCTATTTAAATTGTTTAGCAAAGGAATTAATTTCGAAAAGTATGAAACAAACTTTTATTGTTGGAACTTTAATCGGAAAAACCTTGCTTCATTAAATTTATGCTTTATTGCTGCTAATGCCGTCTTCTGATTTAAATTTAACAACAAGCTATTTTAAATTAAGGAGTTTTCAATACTGCTACTTATATTCTTACCCAGAATATTTCATATAAATTTCGTAAATAAAATATTTAAGTAAAGAATAAGGTCAATATTTCTAATTTTCCATCTGCATAACATTGCAAAAGCGGTTAAGGACCGAATTTCCCTCTTGATAGAATCTCCGGTTCGATACTGTATTGTTCCGTGTTTGAAACTCGATCCCACTGAAGACCAACCTTGTATGGAGGTTTCGTACACTTTAAATTCGCCCGGGGAAAGTGCCTCTAACTGCTGAATGACCCTTAATGTTTAGAAAGGAGATTCTGGCACTTATACCGTCCTCACCATCTGCCCACAGTTGAAAATTCTGAGAATGACTTAAAGAAACCCTATCGTAATTTCAAAATGGAACGTAAATCCAATCGAAAACGGTGTCGAGACTAAATTGTTGAAACTTAAATACGATGTAGAAAGATTAAGAATGGTTGTGATATTCTTAAACTGTATCTATGTTGGAACATCCCATACTCCCCTTCAAGCAAAAGACGACGGCCGACCAAAACGTCCGAATATCACTCTGAAATTTCCAACCCCTTTTGTTAAGTGTGATTTATTTCACACCCGCGGCGCGTGCTTCCTTCTTTAGAGTGGCTTGCCCAGATGTGTTTGGGGAAAAGGAGGATTTTCTTAGAATTCTGTCAGTGCCAGCTGTCATTGTGGTTTCTGACGAAGGGGAAGTAATTTTCCCTTAGTTTTGACAGAGGAGCTCGAGCGTTTCCGTATTTCGAGGTCCCTTTATTCCAATGGTCTTATGAATCAGAGGGTTAAAGCAATGCAAAGTGCAACAAAATATTAATACACGCAATGTAAAAGCAATACAAAGCCTTTAGGGTGATATCATCTTTGCGACAATTTCGAAAGATTTTGTTTCCAGTTTGAAAAGAAACCTCATTAGAAATTGGTAAAAAAGTAAGAAGAAAAATATCGAAAAGAAATATGCATCACAGAAGGAAATATTGATCGGAGATCTTTCTTTTGTTGTGACAACCGAATAGTGAATATTATTTCTCATCTATGAAGCATTAGCATTATTACGAATCTGTAATGCCGTTTCCTCCAATGTAAGTCTTGTGGTTGGAAAAAAAATTATAGAAATTCGTATTGGATGCCAGCCAATGACCCCCTAACTTGACAACAAACTGCGCGACCGTTTGGCAACGAAATGAATGTTCTAGAAAAGGCAGGAATTATGGCCCTATCTCTATTAGGAACGGATAAACCGAAATATTTCTAGATTATTTCATTTGAAGTCATTCCTTATCAGAAAGTTCATATATACCGAGAGGCTCAAACGAGGGAATTAATCTCTTCGCAGTTGTATTCGCTGTGCGAATTGGTCAGCTGTCAGACGCTGAGCGCTATTGAGATTTCTGTTCCTGTTATTATTAATGATCTGCTACTTGCTTGTGTTGCTCATTTATACAACTCCTGCTTTCTTGTTACCTGTGCTTCGTGTTTTCTGGATTATTCGTGGAATATAGCTTTATTGTCCATTATCCAGCTTGTTGGGCTTTTTTCACCGTACACCCACTGAACGATTTACGTAACAAAACTTTATTTCGAATAAACATACAGAGAAATTCAAGAATTTTTAATGTGAAGCAAGAATCGATATTGTGGGAAAAAAATTGTCAGAAGTGGCGGTTTATTACTTCATTTTAGATTTATTTGGTAGAGTATCGTTTGAATGGCACCTCAAAGGAGTAAAAGCAGTAATGGATAGGGTAAATGTGGTCAAAAAGGCGAGGACGTTTTCACTTCTTTAAAGTTGAACACCATGTATACGTGTGAGTGTTTCATGATAGATTTTAAGACCCACAAACATGGCTTATGCCTCATCATACCAACGATACTCTGATCATAAATCCAGAATTCTACATCTAGATCATCACAAATCCAGGATTCTACATCTNGATCATCACAAATCCAGGATTCTACATCTAGATCATCACAAATCCAGTATTCTACATCTAGATCATCACAGATCCAGGATTCTACATCTAGATCGTCACAAATCCAGGATTCTCCATCTAGATCGTCACAAATCCAGGATTCTACAACTACATCATCACAAATACAGGATTCTACATCTAGATTATGTTTTATCTCATCAATTTTAAAACCTGAGTATTCCTTGGATAGGGTTACCATAATTTTTTAAGTTGGATTCCGCACACGTCGGGGGCGTGGGTCAACGTAAGTATAAAATTCTGAGAACTGCCTACCAACGACCCTATTTCATAACACTGGCACAAATTTTGAGGAAGTGAGAAAAAATTTAACACGACAGAATGCCAAGAGGATACAATTTTCATTAATGTTTGATGATTCAAAATTACATGAATGAAGATCAAAATCTTAAAAAACTGCCAGAACCTTTAATTTTCAGTTTGAACTAGGGTCTGGATAAGGAGTCTCACTATTCTCTCATCAACAATGGATGTAAACAGTGAATTTTCTTTCACTGGCGGAATGATATCAGCTTTTTCGAATACATTGAATAATCTCTATTAAAATCAAATTTCTTTTTCGCCGCATTCACTGGAATAAACCCCGATATTTTGAAGATCCGGACATGAGCATGAAAACCGGATTGTCTGGCCGAAATCCGGATGTATTGTAACCCTATTCTTTGAATACTATGAAAGCAAACTGTAATGAAGATTAACTTTCTTCTAACTTATTAAGGGAGATATCACTCCATAAAAAGTTATGTAGAGAAATACAATTAATCATTGGTTATTATTTATTACAGTGAAAGAACTAAGTTGAAAACTTCCGTGTGCAGTTTTCAGGAGCGATAAATAATTGTCTGTTGTCACTAAAATATGTGTATGTCAGTGATAAATAGCTTTGTCTCTTCTGAAGCGTACTGATATGTTTTTTCATGTAACTGAGTCAATTATGCCACTCAAAGAAACTAAAGTTCATTTGATAGTCAATGGTTCTAAAGAAAATTACCAACATTTTTTTGAATTAGACTAACAATATGAACATCTAAACTTTCATCTAGGCTAAGGTTTGGCAAACTTTTTTTTCGTAAAGAGCCATTTTTTTTAATTCACCAACCACACACACCAACTTGAATTATGAAATATACATTTCTGAAAATAATATAGCCTAACCTTTTCGTTACGATTATTTTATTTTTACTTTACTTGAAGGTACAGTTATCAAATACACTGTAATTCAATTATTTATTTATAATGTTACAATGATCATAATTATGAATACAAAACTTAATTATTAATGCAAATAATAAATGATTGTATATGTTTCTGCCTTAAAATAGTATGAAGATATTTAAAATATTTTATAATATATTTCATATAACTATGTATTTATAATATTATATTTAACTTGTAAGAATAATAAATTTATATATATATTTCAGTGAAAAATAAGAACAATATATAGTTTCGAATATCCTAATTTGTTGATAAAGTTTGTCAAAATTCGGTGAATATCACTTTATATTCATTTTAAAAGACTTCAGAATTACACTGTACAGCCGAATTTTAATAAAATTCACGTTTGGAACAGACAGATCTGAAAAAAACAAGAGATCAAATGTATAAGTTTTTAATTGTATATTAGTATCTGATAAACTATATCAAACATGGAAACCACTTGATCTTGACTTTTAAAACTTTTTGTTTCAGATCATTTCTGCTTTGCAGTAAACGCAGATTTTAAATTTTCTAATTCACTTTAAAGGCTAACACATGTGTTAGGAGAGTCCATCACAAAATGGACATTCCTGAAGGTAGAGGGTTTCGACGGAGGAGCACATGAAAATATTATGATCATTTTCATTTGGTTTTCGGGTCATTGAATTTAAGAGAGCTTGCTTTCTCAGCATTTTTATTTATTTATTTTTTTACTGTTATACTTTGTGTAAATTAATGATGCTTGATGCAAAATTCGTCTAAAACCATCTACAGAGCAGACCGTTAAGCCTAGCTCTACGTACACGCAGTTACCTTCTATCATTGATAAACATAAAAAGAGTCCCAGGTTGCCTATCCCTGATCTAGGTGGAAATATATGAAAAAAATATATAATTTTTAAGTCACTGTTTCAATTAATTTCAAGAAGTTGTCTTAAATTCAATGAAAAATATTCAAATTGTTGCTTAAAAGAAAAATACAAAAACACCTGCACTATACATGCTTGTTAATATTTTGGGAATAACATGGAGTTTCGCCTGCAGACTATAACAAAGAGTTAGACAGAAAGAATTGATTTGACTCCCGATGTTTGTTAAGCAATATCATTTTGCTTTATCAAAATAGGGTAGCAATCAAAATCCTGCACTACGATTTGATGTCGCTATAAGAACTAATCCAGAAAGTTTTTATGGCTTATAATAATATTTATATAATTATATATGCATGTTTTTATAAGTGATGTAACCATATTTTGTCTTTGAACTTATCAAATATATCGAGCTAAGAATTATCTGATGAATGTGTTGTAAACATGCATCCCTTTACAGTAAAGTGTAATCTGAAGAAAAGAAGAA
>BGPR01000473.1:537122-591157 GCA_013235015.1 Araneus ventricosus
ATAAGCAAATATTCCTAATACGGCAGTGAAATAAACTTCTTGAACATTTATTCTCATGAGAAAAACATGAACATTGCATTTTCTAGAAGCATTTAATTCGATTGATTGGAAAATAAAACTTTTCCTCAGTGTTCGAAGGATACAGAGACGTAAATAACGTTTTCTTATTTCCTCGAAATCTCACCTCACCCGAAAGAATAAAAGTCAAACTTTCTTATCTCCGCGTCTTGTTATGCAAATGTGAGGCGAAAAAATTCCGTCGATAACTTATGGCCCAAAATTAAAGTTTTAATATTAGCTGAGCGGGAAAAAAATTTCCCTAAACTGGAGGATTTAGAAAACAGCTGAAAGTTAGTAAAGATTTCGTCTTTGAAAAGCATTCATACCAAACTTAGAGCTTCTTCTCAATAAATTTTTACTTCTTGCCAGTATATTTAGTTTTTTCTTTAATACTTTATTTTCCTTTCATATCTCCGTCGAAACTTTTTTTGGACTCTCCATATTTCGACTCATTAATTCTGCGACAGGTGGTGGATTTAACATATTAATTCTCTCAGGTTTTCGTAAAAAAATACATCGCACATAAAACAAATCAATATTTTATCAATGAATGGAAGATACTGCTACAGATGCATAATTGACTACGTAATAAAGAAAAGATTTTTTATTTACTGAGTGTATTCTCTTTGAAATGAAAAGAATCGATTAAATATTTAATTGGAATATGTTGAAAAGGAACCCATTTGTTATGATTAAAATATACATTATGCAGTGATAATAAATAGTCTAATAGCAAAAGACGGCGGACGTCCGAATATCACTGTTGTGAAGTTTCCATCCCCTTTCGTTAGGTGAGATTGATTTCACACCCGTAGCGCGCGCTTTCTTCGTTAGAGTGGCTCGCCCAGAAGAGTTTGGGGAACAGAGGATGGGGTTCTTAGAATTCGGAGGGTACCAGCTGTCATTGCGGTTTTTGAGAGGGGAAGTGAATTTCTCTTATATGAAAAAGAAATTCGGGCATTCCCGTATTTTTAGGTCTCCCTATTCCAATGGTCTTAGGAATCAGAGGGTTAACATCCCTTTTAGAAGCAACATAAAGGCTATTTTGGGACAGAAATCCCAATTTTGAACCGCGGTGAAATGACGTGATTAAAGTCAAATAAGAGCCGTTATCATTTAACTTTGAAACCTATGACATATGCTGCAAAAAGCAAAAGGACAAAACATCATATCACAAAATACAATAATGAACAGTTAGATTTTAAATGGCATAGACTATTACGTTTCTCGTGATATGATTCCATTGAAAAACAGTGAAAGTGTATCATCGAAATGTATCGTTTTTGTTTATATATATATATATATACGAGCGGCTCGCTATGATATTTTTCATATTTTTTTGGTTTCTTCTGGTTTTTATCTATTTAGCCATTTTGTCCTTTTTTACTGTTTTTGAGTTTTTATTTTGTGTTTATATGTTGGTTTTGATATATATATATATAATACTGGAGAGTACCTTTTAAGTAGCAACTTGAAACTGATTAAATATTTTAGTTCTAAAATTGGCAAAATATTATTGTTCTCTGCTGACTTACAACAAAATATAGGATATATAAAATATAGGATATCCAGTCTCAGCTACCAACATGAATGAGCAAGGTCTGTTTGACAAAATAAAGGATGTGCATTAGGGTGGAACGAAAAAACTTTTTATATTTTTAAACTTATAATAGTGCGCAAAATTTGCCTTTTCTTGCAAAAAAAAAGACAAAAATAAAATTTGATGCCAATCGGAACATTCTTGAGGTGCCTCAAGTACGAAAAATTTTCTTGAATTTAAAAAAATTTTGCTCTCTTTCAACCTTTTTCTCTAATCCCTCATTTGCAATATAGAAGCTCAAATTAAATATTTTGTACTTTTTATTAACAGAGAAAACGTTTTTAGGGTGTTTAAAACCTATTTTGTGTATATAAAATTATTAATTATTAGCCAAAAACGTGCAAGAAATCGGAAATGAATAAAACGAAAATATGCTGTTTCTGATGTATAATTTGAAATTATTTCTCTTTTAAACATTTAACTGACGGAAAAAGCTTACAAGTAAATGCATCCTTGTAATTGCTGTTGTGTAGCAAAATGTATTTTGTGTTTTCCTAATCAACCTATAATGAATAAAATTTACGAGGGGAGAAGTTTTAGTAATGTGAGGTAATATTTGTTTGTGGAGCGAGTTCTTGCCAGCTCAATAAATTTAATATTTCTATTTTCTTACTACCCATATTTTTTTCTTGTACTGTCGACATAAAAAGGGCAGTAACATATGTATATATTTTCCTTAAATAAGAATGAAAAAGGGCATGTTAAAATATCTTTGTAAATATTGGTCGTTTTTGCTCAGTTTTATTGTTAAGGATAGAATATTGAAAATTTGTTTATAAAAGAACCTCTTCCCCTTGACAAAATTGATACAAAATTCGATAAATACTTACAATTTTGGCGTGAATTCCAAATATTATTACTTTTGTTCATTGAATTTTTAAAAAATTATCTTGTTCACATACAAACAAACAGCTCCAATTCCAAAAATGCTTCTTTTGGATTCAAAAAAGTCTATAAAGTAAGAAATCCCAAAATCTGCAGGTGGAATTTTTGGATGATTGCAAGTTTCTCTATGTATCTACTAGATTGAGAAAAGAAAGACGGAAGAAATAGTAGTGAAGTATATAGGGTAAGTGGCGACCGAGTCTTAATATGATTTTTTCGCCCTTGGCGGCCGCTAGTGTTTTAGAAGATGTAAATGCATTCCAGTGAAAACGCATTTTATTTTTCTCCAACATATTGGGCATTCAAAAGTGACAAAATCTTATTGCCGTCTAGTCTCCATGACGCGTGATGGTTATAATTGTAGACAACTCTATAGACAACTACACCCCTGCCCTTCGTTGCTATGCCACTGTGAAACACATGTTTAGCAAAATACCATTCTTATAACAGAAATACTGAAAAGACTTGCTGAAATCCACAATCCGCACCAGGTAGGGATGGAATAGATGGATTGAAAGCCACTTACTGTCGTGTTGATTTTGTGGAGACGAGATATTCTAATGAATCCATAGGTGTCTTGTCCATCAACTGCTTTTGAATATTGCAACTATGCATAACAACAAGACCGAACATTTTAACTCATTTCTAAGAAAAATAAAAAAAAAACAATTACTGTTGTCCTTAAGAATAATAAAGATTGCATTTTTTGATCTGGCAAGAGCTCGCATAGCAAATGTAATCTAAGAGTACTAATTCTTCTCCGGTTGAAATATAATACTTCAAGATAGAAAATAAATGTTAATATGAAAACATAGTTTCACGTGCTATTATAAATCAAAATGCAAGCAATACATAAACACATACTAGAATAACAAAAAATAAAGTTAAATTTATTCAGTATCTTTCATTGGTAAAACACAAATTACATTTTGTTGCATTAATAGTAAACAATTGCAGCGAGTCAAGGGTGCTTTCTCCACACACCCCGGGAGAAATTAAATTTTAAATCATTTTAGCTCTCTCAAACGAAAAATTATAAAAAAAACCCAAAGGAATCCGGTGAAACCAGCTAATTTTGTAGCTAAAGTTTTAAATTTGTTGTCTACATTCTATACTCCCCGATACTTTTATTTGTCTATATTTTTTCCCACGCCCCCCCACACAGTTATAACTTCCAATCGCAGCTACTGATGCTAATAACAATGATACATAAAGTACTTGTAAGCGTTTTTCATCAGTTAAAAGTATAACAGAGCAATAATTCTCAGATTAACCCTCTGAGTGGTTCGGTTTTCTTTCTAAAGCGATTCGAAAAGCGAGCGCTTGCAGAACCTTTATCTGTTTTAAAAGTGTCTTCCTCCCAACAGAAGATTTCAGATCAAGTCTCTTTTCCCCCCCCCCCCTGCAGATTGTTGACAATCCAACAATCCCCTGATGGGCTAACCGCAAGAATCCGTTCTATTCAGCTTGGAACCTATTCAAAATAGGTTTTACTGCTTTCGGAGATAACACCTGCTGTGTGACAAAATTACACTGCCCTCATTCTGCATATTGCCCGTGTCCATAACACCAGATGATAAACATAAACACCGTTAGACCAGACAAATGCATGACCGTTGGGCCAAAAAATGAAGGCTATATTACTTATTTTCCATGTTGTGAGTTTCTAAAAATATGAACATCATTGAAGTTGCATGAAAGTTGATATTCTTTAGATGTCTCTGTGACTTCAATTTATTTGATGTTTATTAATAGTTGTATTTTAGATATTGGCTGTACTTTATATTATTAGTTGTCGTTTTTATATTCTTGACTTCAATTTATTTTCAGTCTACACGTCAGCATATTAGTTTACGAATGTAAAAATTATTTCCTTAATTTTAAGGATCAACAACAGTGCCATTTATATATATTTTACTAATCTCTGATGGCACTATAAAACTTTTCATATTGTTTCTTGATTTAGTATTCGGTAAAAGGTAAAAAATTTAGAGCCGATCACAAATATAAGCGGAGCTTAACTGGATTAATCCGTTTTGTAAGCACATAAACATTTATTATATAGATAGTCACATAGTAATCTATATTCCAAAATAGCCAGTAATAATTAATACATATGAAGGATTATAAATAACCTTCTTAAACCCTGAATAATGTTTTAAATAAAACAATATACTACAAGCCTTTTATACAGAAACGTGTTATATATGCTTTTTAGAGGGCGAGTTAATAATCCTCAAACTAAAGATTACATTTAGAAAACCAATGCACTGAATGTTGGAAGAAATAGCTTATTCATATACCTTTATTTAGTACGCAAGAGATTATTATTATAATAAACGGAAATTTAATTCACCTGAAATTTGAAACTTTGATGCTAGGTCCAGGTACTAGAGCATCCAGTCGCCAATTTTTAAAAATTAAATTTAATTCTTTATTTATAATTTTTTATCGAAAAGTAATGGCAAATTCAGTTTCAGGGGTATTAGAGTTTGTTTTTACCCGATTGAAACGAAAATTGGACAATTAGGGTTAAAAGACCACATACCAAATTTCATTTATCTAAGTCGTTGCGTTTAGGAATTATAGTGTTCACAAGCATGCGATTACAGAAACCGACAGACAGTCAACGTTTCGAGGAATTTCGTCCAAAATTTAATGCGGATCTACATTCCTAATTTTTGAAACTGTGTACCAAATTTTATCTATCTTGCTATTTAAGTTTTTGAGTTTTCGTGTTCATATGAACCCTAACAGACAAATTTCCCGTTTACGGACTTTATCCAAAAATTGATTGAAATATACTAATTTTGTATAAAGTCTATACACCAGATTTCGTCTTTCTAGCTTTAACCGTTTTTGAGTTATTGTGTTCACAAACAAAATTCCAAAATTGTGTTTTTCGGACTCAGGGAGGTCTAAAACGTGTGGAGATTAATCAAAATCTCGTGTTGAAATTTACGATCGACGGTTATAATACTTTCTGTTTGTATACTTCGTTTACTAGAAAGTAAAAACGATCAAACTTTTTTCTATCAATTTTAAGAAAATGCGCTAGCTACGAAGTAAAACATTATTGATTTTTTTTTCTACAGACAATTTTTTGCAAACTTGGCAAAATCAAAGAATAAAGAGAAAAATCTAACACTTATTCGAAATTTTTCAGGTGCCTTTTCACAATTTATGGATGTCTTGGACGTTGTCGGTGTGGTATTCAAAATTATTTTTGGGCCTTTTCATACCAAATATAAAGGAAATTTAACTAACATAAAACTGACACTTTACTCTTTTTTTAAAAAAATAAAATTATAGATCTAATTCAAATATATCATACAACTTGGAAAATAAATAAGAGTCTCATTATTATCCATTAAAGTTCAGAATGAAAATAAATACGTATATATAAATCAGAATTTTATTTAAAAAATTATACTTTACAAATTACAGCACACACACAAGATGTTGCGATAAAACACATTGTCTAGCATGTGACGGTGGAATTTGAAAATAATTCAATGCCTGAGACTACTATTATTATTGTAAGTACTGTCTTCAAACTTGTTAATAACGTGTCGGGTTGCAACAAAGGTTTGTAACACATTATGTGGATTCTTTTCTCATAACATTTATTAAAATTCAACTCGCAATTAGCATAAGATTTACCAAAAGCAATGCAATTTAGGCATTTAGATTTGATCACTTACTGAAGAATGCATATCATCAAAACTATAACGCTCAAGGAACTAATGCATAAATACAGTATCATTGAAGTAAGCATTAATATTTTCTTAGAAATGGTTTTGTGTTCATACATTTTAAGGAAGAAATAAACATTTTCACTGATTATTGAAATAAACTTAAGACAATTAAGCTGCAGTTGTTATCAGACTCTTAAAAAGATAACTAAAAGTTTGATAAGATCACTCAAACATTAAATTTAGTTGATATTATTCTTTGCATTTTCATGTAAACCAAATTTTTCTCTAACAAAAATACAATATTTTAAAACATAAAAAATAAAATTTTCATCCCTTTTCTTTAAAATTTATTTCCATATTCATTCAGAGTGAGCTGAGAATAAATGGAATAATAATTATTTGAAAAAATATAAATTATTATTCGAATTTTTTTTTTCATTTTGTAATTTTTTATGAATGTAGTATTGAAATATAGAAATTAATCTAGAAAACAAACTGTTGTAGTTTTAAAAAATTGCACTTAAACCTTAAAATTAAAAAAAATCAAAGCTATATAAGGAAATATCATTATATTACTGAAATTTTCAAATTTTTCATTTTTTTCCATCTGAAAGTGCAACAAATTAATTTTATAATGATATCAATTAAGTTACTGTACAATTTTTCTCAAATTTTAAAAAATAATTTTACGCATAATTTACAATACTTTTCATTGTTGTAATGAAATTCAAACCATGTTCATTGTTAAAACAAATATTCATTTGCATGCTACTCTTACACTGTTGTATCCTAATGAATTTTCTTTCCTTTTTTCATATCACCAGTTTTCCTGGATCTCTGAAAACAAAGTTCTCTAAGATAGTAAATATATTAGGAAGTGTATACATTAAGCTGAATGTTTATGGTTGCTATGTTTTAATTCTCTTTATTAGCATATGTGCTGCGTCATTTTTATGTTTAAATCAAATATAAACTTTGGATGAGAAAGTGAAAACAATAAACAGAACATGTGCACAACTCCTAAAAAACTCTAGTTAAATGTCTATCACAATTTTAAGTTTCAAATTTACTTTGTTAAGTGAACCATAAATATCAAATTATGCATAAGGGATTCAATTTAAATTATATTCTAATTGCAGTAAAAAAATGCCCAACAAAAGTAAAAATAACAATTTGAATTCTTGTTCTTAACAGAATGCATATACAACTCTATTTTGAAATTGAAAAGTAAATAAAAACATACAATTTTAAAGAGCAAAACTTACATAAATTCACTTTGTCAAAGTGTTTATAATACCGTCACAGTGTGATATTTTTCAAAACATGGTGCTGCACAAAGTCCAACATTACAATATTTGCATTCAAAGCGCGTTTCTCTTCGAATGCGCTTTCCATTCTCATTTGTTGCAAGACAGCATACTACACATTTTCTCACTGACTTCCTTTTTTTAGAACAATCACTTTCCACGTATGAAGGAAATTGCCTGCCAATTAGACGAACTACATTTTCAGATTCTTTAGGGGTAACGTACCTGTGAGTACTAGGATCAGTACCTCCTACTTCGATCAACCGTTCAACCAATTTCATTCGAAAACCAATATGATTTAATCTCCCGCCATTCTTTTTATATATCACGAAAGAATTCCACACCGCTTGGTTTAACAAATGGCGAAAAATCTTTTTGTAATACTTTCTTTGTTGATTTCTTGCTACAGGGTAATAGGACAGACATTGATCGGATCTATCCACTCCACCCATGGTGGCATTATACAACACTACCGCTTTGGGTTTCACTTTCACGGCAGAATTTTCCTTCTTAGACTTCACTTCCATCATATCAGCATTATGAAAAGTGCTTAGCATATGTAGTGGTTTTTTGTCTTTCCACTTCATAACACACATTTTCCCTTTTTGAAAGGCTATAATTTCGCCTTTCTTTACTGAAAAACTTTTTAATAATGCAGGTAAGCCATTTCGGTTTGGCCGTAATGTACCGCAAATGTCTGTTTTGCTATTTATTAGTAATTCAGCTAATTCAGGGGATGTATAATAGTTGTCTGTTGTCAAACAGTATCCTTTTCCCTTTAGATCGTGAAGTAGAGTCATCACACTTTTTGTAGAAACACCGAGATGATTGTAGTCATTGTGAAAGACTGTGCCTTTTCCTGTGTATATGCATGAGTTCCAGATGTACCCACTTTCGGATTCACATAGTTGAAATAATTTTAACCCAAAACGAGCTCGTTTGTTTGGAATGTATTGCTTCCATCCCAAACGACCTTTATACGCAATGAGCGACTCATCCACCGATATGTCTTGTTTCGGCACATACACAGATTTAAATCGCTGTACAAGCATACTATGTAGTTCACTAACTTTCCTAAGCTTTGGGTTTAGATGCAAGTGTTCGTCGAAAGCGTCACTATTTTCGAAGTGCAGGAACTTCATAATTAGTCCATACTTTATCTCACTCATGATCTTTCCAAAAAATGGAGTTGATAAAATTGGTCTTTTTGACCAAAACCACTTTTCCACAGGCTTTTGTACTATGCCTTGTAGTAACAAAAGAGCTATAAATCGTTTTATCTCTTGGTTATTGATATTCTTCCATTTGAGAGCTCGAGAAGAAGGGGTCAGTTCGGCATTCAGGAAGTGTGATTCAGAATACCTGTTAGTTTCTGACACAATAAAGTTAAATATATCATCATCAAAAAACAGGTTGAAGTAATCTAACGGATCTTCAGAATCTCCGACGGACACTTTTAACCCTGGATTTCCTGTAAATGGAAATTTAGGATGACTCGGATGAGAAATAGTAATATCTACTCGGCACCAGTCTCTGGCGCTTTCTAAAGAGTCATCATCCGATTCACTTTCGGAGGAAGAAAATTCTTCGTCCGAGCTTTCCTTTTCGATAAGATATTCTGTATCAGAATCACTGTTCATTTTAAAACTAAGGCACAAGAGCACTTCTTAACACTGTAATTTGAACGTTGACGAGCAAATGGTAGTCGCTCCGATTTGGTTACGCTTTTATATGACTGGGTTCCCAGTGGAATTTGGAAGTGGTTTTGTTGGGAAACGGTAAGACCAATACAAATCCAGATTATTTTTAAAATAGACCATTCAAAACGCAACAATGAATACAACCTCAAAAAGAATCTCCGTTTGCCCCTTAGTCCCGTTTCACAATTGTCGGTATCAACAGACAGGGTAAACTAAAGAATTGAATGGACCGACCTTTTCCCAGATGTCTGTATCTTTCGACTATAATTTTTAGGTGATCACTTGGAACAGAACTAACAATGAACTGAAATCTTTCTTATAATAGTATCAGCAGTATACAAAGATGTTCCCCGATTTAGTGCTTATGTCTATCTGTACGTGAAAAACATGTGACGTAAATAGATAGGGAAGCGGTTTGAGAAAGGTCGTAGCAGAGGACTGGTATATGATAATTGATTCACTGAAGAAATGCTTCTGACAAAATTCCCGTGCTCTTTAAGATCAGTTGCATTGGTAAAAATTGTTAATTGACGACAAAATAGTAACACTTTATAGATGTTTTGGCCGTTTTTCGTGAGGAATTCAAAAAATTTGGGGGGCCGTTTCGTACCCCACTGTTCTTTTCGAAAATATAAAGTAAATTTAACAAGCTTAAAACTGACCCTTTACTCTTCAAATAAGTGAAATAAAATTAAAATGTATATATGATTCAAAAATGTCAAAACACATAGAAAATAAATATTTTATTTACAGTTGAAATATTATTTATTAAAGTTCAGAATTAAGAAAATGGTGCAGATAAAGAGAATTTTACTAAAAAAAATTACACCTTACAAATTACAGCACGCACACATAAGATATTGTGATAAAACACATGTGACGGTAATATTTTGAAATAATCCAAAGCCAGAGACTGCTATTATTATTGGAAGAACAGTCTTCAAAGTTGTTATTAGTGGATCTGGATGTTTCAAAGGTTTGTAACATATATTAGTGGATTTCTTTTATCAGAGCATTAATGAAAACTTATCTTGCAGTTGGCATGGCATTTACCGAAAGCAATTCAATTTAGATATATATAAATAATCATTTATAGAAGAACGCTTAATAACACATCAGAAAAAATATTGTACTTCAAGGAACTAATGCGCAAATACAGTGTTTGTATAATATTTTCTGAGACATATTTTTGTCTTCTTTTATTTTAAGCAAGAAATAAACATCTTCATTGATTATTGAAATAAACGTAAGACAGTTGGGCTGCAGATATTATCAGTCTCATAATAAGATTATTAAAAGTCTGATAAGATCACACACCCAAACATCAAATTTAGTCGTTATTGTTCTTAACGTTTTCATCTAAACTATATTTTCCCCTGTCTTTAACAAAAAGAAAATATTTTACAATGTAAAAAATAAAATTTTCTTCCACTTTCTTTAATATTTATTTCCATGTACGTTATTTTTTCAGTTCCGAGTGACCTAAAAATAAATTTCCGACTAATAATTATTTAATAAAATAATAATTATTTTTTGCAATAATTTTTTCATTGTAATTTTTAAGAATTTAAAAGATATTTTTCTAAATAGTGTAATAATGAAGTTAAAATCTGTTCTAGTCTAAAAAAATTACACTTAAACCTGAAAATTAATTTTTAAATAAAAATCAAATGTATATAATGAAATAATCATTGTAATACTGAAATTTTCGATTTGATCTGAAAGATAAAACAATAAAAATAATGCATCATTTTCATATACCTTAAAATTTGAGCTATTTTTTGACAAAAATTTAATTTAACTCTATTTTTATAAAGGAAAAATGAGTAGATGGAGATTATTAATATGAAAGAAGTTTAGATTAATATCATAAAACTAGTTGAATGCGGGTAAAATGTGTTGATTCAAGGACACTGTTCAACTATATGTAAATAGCAGATTTTCTTAGCAACCTCCCAGGCTTTCAATTCTTTTATGCTTGAATGCGGTATTGGAACAAAATCTATTTTACTTAAGCCACAATATCTATTTTACATAACCATTCGAGATGGATCTTTAAAACATTGATGCATTGAAAAAAATCTTATATCACATAAATTGTATTAAAAGAATAGCACTTCAAACATAATACAGCATCAAACCAGGCTGACATTAAACCGAACTAATCCGGAAATGCGATTCCAAATTCCGACACACACAATGCGAAAAAAAAAAATCCTACACGCAATTCTTCCTGAAAAATAACCTCACTGCAAATAGCATTAAAATTCCCCAAACCACAGGCGAGTTGGGGTCTCAGACCCTGTGACATCCCTAATTTGCAGTAAGTACATCCTTATCAGTCTTCATTGTGTTGACCGTTGCTCTCCCCAGATAATCAATCAAGATGTCAAACCAAGAATGGGGGTAAGAAATTCGGAAAAATGCGTGTGTTACCCTTTAGAGACAGTTCACAATGAACGTAAAATTCAGTGCAAACCGATTTCGGGGTGTTTTTGACCACACGTTGAAATGCATGTTTTACGCTTTTGGGTTAGTCCAAGGTCAACGTAGAAATACGTGTGAAACACTCAGAGGGTTAAAAAAGAGCATGTTTTCTTTTTCCATAACCGATTGCTAATAATTAATATTTTTAAACACCCACAATAGGTTTCAAACACCCTAAAACGTTTTTCCTATTAATGAAAAGGAATAAAATGTGCAAAATATTGCAAATATATATTTACTGCAAATGAGAAATTAGAGGAAAAGGTTGAAATAGAGCAAAATTTTTAAAATTTATGAAACTTTATCGCACTTGGGACACCTAAAGACACGTTCCGATTGTCATCAGATTTTTTGTATCAAAAGGCAACTTTTTCGCACTATTATAAGTTTTAAAAAAGAAAAAAGCGTTTTTCGGTCCACCCTAATGTGCATTTTGTTCCTGTTTTTCGTTCTCGGCTGACTTGGCGCAAAATTAGGATCTCAGCTAGCATCATAAATACGCAATGCCTGTTTGACAAAATAAAGGATGTGCATTTTGTTCCTGCTAGTTTGTTCTCGGCTGACTTAGCGCAAAATTAGGATCTCAACTAGCATCATGAATAAGCAAGGTCTAATTGACAAAATAAAGGATGTGCATTTTGTTTCTCTTACTGTCTTTGTTTTCATGTATGTTCATATTTGGCCACAAGTTCTGCGATCATATTATTTAATCCATATAATACTCTACACGTGGTGCGTTGCATTCATACAGTCATCTTTTCATCGGTTTCTTGCTTGCGCATAAAAGGGCCTGTTCATTAACACCAAAAAATGAGGTTGACTTTTTGCTGAATTTCTATCCAATACTTTTATAAACTGAGTATATTTAATTTAAATACGTTAATTAATTAATTGTTTTTTTACCCACACATATCATGCTTACCCAAAGGGTGTAAAGCATGCAACGAGTCGGCGGGATTAAAAACTCCAATACAAATATTAGCATAATACAAAACAATACTATTTGATAGAAGTATACAATATAATACAAAAAATTTGGTATTACAATACAAACAATATAAGTAAAAATGCATTATAAGTAGTAATAAAATATAAAATGCAATCGTCAAAATAAATACAATAAAATAAAAAAACATAATATATATTTACAAACATCGGTTTAACTAGGCAATATCTATTTTTTTCGATCTTTCATAAAGGTGACGTTCGCATGCCCATTCAACGTTCAGTAGCCATACTAGTTACAGGCACGAGGGGATGAAATAGGTGTTCATTGAAATTACAAACGTAAATAATAGATTAATAAAAATATACGTAAAAAATAAAGAAACATGCATATAATAAGCAGAAAGTGAAAAATTAAATTGGTTCTAATAAATAGTAAATAAAAGTTTAAAAAAGAAAGAAACAAGAAGTACTCTTGAAAAAACGAAGTCTAAAATACAATTTAGGAAAAAGGCAGGAAAAAAATATTAAAAAAAATTGGAAAAGAAAAGAAAAATCAACAAAACAATTTCTATAACAAAATTTAGGATAAAAAAACCGAATTCTATTACAGAATTTAGAAGAGGAATAAATGAAAAAAAAATTAAGGTACAAGCTTTTATTCATGTGAAAAAAAGAGCGCAAAAGTTGAAAATAATTTTTCTTATTACAATAAAATGCATTGTTCGAATAAAAGAGTGGGCGCCTTATATAGCACCTTATATTTTGTGTATATTTCCTTAAACAATTGGAATACTCCTAGAAGGTAAAGGCGCCCACGCTTTTATTCGAACCATGCATTTTATTGTAATCAGAAAAAATATTTTCAACTTTTGCGTTCATTTTTCCGCTTTTATAAAAGCTTATACCTTAATTTTTTTATTTATATTATTTTCTAATTTTTAATGACGGCTGACACGAATACACACGACATGTTAGGCATAGTAAACCAAATTTCAATTATTGAATTCACCAATAAATTTCTCCAACACTTATTAAAATTATTATATACATATGTAGAATTACATTTTGAAAATGATTTAATGACTTTAATTTTCTGAAATTCAAGTCCATAATATATTGCCTGATAACTTACAATTATTATCAACAATGTAATAGAAAAAAAAAAGAAAAATCGATCTACACAACTTTTTGCTTGAGTGCGAAACGTTTGGCGTACACAAAGTAAAAAAAAATCTGGTTGTTGGCGAATTCTAATAGAAAGTAAACCCAAGAAGCGTAGAAACACGAGCTATTAAGTCGTTCATCGGTGCAGCACCAGAAGTCTAGCGTATTCTCTTTTAGCTTCGTGGTGTTGTTACAACCCTAGGTAACGTGAGGTTACCAGCTTCCAAACTTTATCTCCCAAATATAGGGCTAAAATTTTAATACCATTTTGTTAGGTTTAAAATAGGTATTGATTGCAATTTTTTTGTATAATATTGTATTATCACCGGAAACCCACCACTGTGCTAAATTTCAAAACTGTAGCTCGATTGGAAATGGGTCAGAAATCGATCTCAAGATTTGAGGACAAGACAGTCAAGTTGAATAAAAGCTTTTGAAAAGAAAGAAAGTCAAGTACGCCATGATACTGTTAGGAAAGTCTATTCCATTTGTAATCACTTATACCGAATATCTTCCGAATCTTAAAAGTTGCATTTTTATTAAAGATCAAAGTTTTAAACCATTCTCTTTTAAAATTATGTGATGGTTTTTAAGATGATACCTTTCTGTGTGGATGCAGTCAAATACATAGTGATCGGCCTCTTCTATTTTCCTGAAGATACAAAGTGATGAATTAAGAATTTTAAAACGATTAAGATAGTAAGGAATTGTTCCACGCCCAGTTAGGAAATTATTAAAAATTTATTTTGAATTAAAATTTTTGTATCCATACGCTCAAGAAACCCTTTAATACGTCTTCCTGATTCAGAGCCATTATTAAGCAAATATTTTCCCCATTCTTCTATGATATTCTTTTAATTTTGAATTTAACATAAGAATAGGTAGCCGGAATATCCATTTCATCCCTTGAAGTCGTCGCTATTTTGGCGTAATGGTCAGCGAAATTATTACCACCGATTACCGGATTACCGGCAAGCGCCTTCACCCAGGCAACGCCCACCAACCATCCAGCCAATAGAATATTATCTTTTATCTTATTGACAAATAAAAAAATATTTATTCTATTATTGATATTTACTTTATAATTATTTTTTAATTTACTTGTTATTAATAATAAATTAAGTCAAATTGTAAACTTAAGACACATGGCTTTGCTCCCACCAACTTTTCTCATAAATTTCTATAATATTTTGAAATGCATCAATTATATTTTTGGCCAACCAAATTAAATCTTCATAGGCTGATGTGAAAAGAAGAAGCTTTATATAAAAGCGAACATGAAAGCTATCTTTGAAATTGCATTTAAATATATTTAATAAAATTTATCTTATTAAAACAAAGGAAAAACAATTTCTGCATTGAAATTCTCTAACAGAAGCTCACAAAACTATCTTAATATTATTGCTTCAGCTATATTCAAATGAAAATTTTCGGAGAAAAGTGAGACGAAACGAGCAGAAAATATGTTTATTCTCTTGATATTACGGAAGTTTTACTAAAGAAATAGGATTTTATGAGTTTCAAGAATTTCTTAAATAAAAATGAAGAGGGACACGAAAAAACTGTATCAAATTTAGAACAACAGAATTATTAAGGTTTCAAAGAAGTGAAAGATAGAAATTTTCACGGAATCAAAAAAAAATTTGCCAGTTTTCATCACTGTGGTTTTATAGCGTTTTCAAAAAGATATTTCAAAGGCAGAAATTTCAAAGGAATTCATTCAATAAAGTTCCACAGAAATTTCATTTTAAGCGTTTCTAACGTTGTTTTATTGACTTTGGATACAGTTGCTGGTCTCCTACAAAAAAGACAAACATTACATATTCCTTTTAAAACCATCTTTTGGATAAAATTCAGTTATTATTATTATTATTCGAAATTCATTATTTCTCTTAAATGAAATAAATTGGCTTACAGCTGAAAGGTAATGTGATCTTCTTGTTCTAACCTATATTTCCTCATCGTAGTAAAGATAGGCCAGCACACATAAGTAGCCTCTATATAAATTCTGACGAATATTTTAATTCAACTTAAAGACGATTTATTGTTCAAGAGTCGTTTAACTATATATTTGTCTTTATCGCTCGTTTAAATTAATGTTGGATATTTTTATTAAATTTTTAAAACGGTAATTTTTGCAGAATATTTCTTCGGCATTTTCAGAATGATTGGGTTTTAAAGTTTTGCTCTCCAAGAAAGACATGCATATAAATTTATTGAGGCAATATTCCATACTTTTATACCAGTAGAAAAGCATTGTCAAAAAAATTATCAAGAAGGTCATTTTTTCTTGAATATTCGACTGTCCTAAAAATAGGATGATGGTACAATCTACTAATAGCTGACACCCACTAGTGTGTAATGGAGATAGTCCTTTCTTTCTCTGTTATATTCCAAAAATTACTTTACAACTAACGCAAGCGCCTTACAGTCTATCTAACATGTGCATGTCATGTACCAGACATGAGGGACACTACATTACATTACATTACACAAGCTGCATCCCCGTGTTTAGAGCCATTTGGCTCCTTTCCGGTTTGGATGGATGGAGGTGAATTTTTTTTTTTTAAGAAGGGGTATAACAAAAAACAGGTACAAAAACAAATAATAATGAAAAAGAAACATACATTGGACAGGGAACAACATAGAAAACAGAACAAAATAGTAAAAAATAGAAATACGTAGAGGAAAAAAAGAAGAGTCATAAGTAGCCGGAAGTGTGTGTCAGTCTGGGAGGATGAATGCTCAATTATTATCCTCTACAATGAGATTGTTCTCATCACATATGAAACGCATTAGGAGTCGAAGTCGGGTTCTTAAGAAGTTGTTCGTGAGAATGTTTTTTAAACACTGTAATTTAAGTGACACTGCTGGAGTTTGTAAATGTCAGGAGAGGGTAAACGGACATTTTGTGGCATAGTGAATTGGATCTCCTTTTCCTCCGCACGAGCAGTTGTCATGTGTTCGAAGATTGAAGCGAAGAATGTATGAGGGGAAAGGCCCGTGTCCTGTAACGAACATTATCTCGTCTCTATTCCATCCTACTGGCTTGTTTGAGACCCTAGGCACTATATCGTGTATACTGCGGCCAGTTTCTCCGTCATCCCAGTTGTCTTGCCAGATGCTTAAAGCAGCTGACTTAATATCGGCTTTCAGGTAGGAAAGTGGCTTAGGTAGAAGGAAAGGGTCGAGTTAATTATTTTTTCAAACCAGCGGGAGTGGGCTCCCCTAAACTTTCGCGTATACTTCCCCAAAGGTACAATTTCCCCTTCCCCTGCGTGGATAAAAAAATTCGAACCTACTGTAACCCAGAATCCAATGACTACCAGAAAGTTTTTCATTGTAGATTATAGTGATTGTAAAATATTTAGGTGAAGAATCAAATTCAAAGAGATGCGTAGAGATTAAAACACATCTATCACACACTACTAGGTTCCATTCGTGCCGGCTCAAGGACAAAGTGACGTAATTCGCTCAATAGCTACCACGGCCGCAGAGATTGCTCCCCGCACGCATGCGCGTAGATAATAGGATTAGAAAAACTGAATATCCAATTTGAGCGCCTTTTTTGAACCGATTGACACGAAAATTGGACAAAAATCTTCAATTAAGGTTAGAAGGCCACATACAAAATTTCATTTATCTAACTAATTTTGTTTAGAAGATATTAAGTTCAAAAGCATGCGATTATACAGACCGACAGACAGTCACCCTTTGACAGATTTGGCCCAAAATTTTATACGAACCTACATTCCTCATGTAAAACTGTGTACCAAATTTTATCAATCTAGCGATTCAAGTTTCTGAGTTATAGAGTTCACATGAAAGCGGCCAAACAGACTTCCCGTAGACGGATTTTGTCCAAACTTTGACAGAAACCTGCAAATTATATATTAAGTTCACGTACCAAATTCCATCCCTGTAGCTCTAATAGTTTTTGAGCTATCGGGTTCACAGATAGATAGAGATAATTCCTAAATTGTGTTTTTCGGACTCAGGGAGGTCTAAAACATGGAGATGCGTCAAAATCTCGAGTTCGAATTTTTTGACGATTGCAATACTTTCTTTTTGTGTACTTCGTACACGAGAAAGTAAGAAGCTCATGAAGTCAGTTTGTATTTTGAAATTCCTGGAAGGAAAGCTAGAATTTCTGGTTTTCCAACACATGCTTTATTTTTCTTTTGAAAATATTTTGACGCTACTATTTTAAAATACCATGTAAATTTTCCTCGTGGCTCAGTGGTTAAAAACAGGTAAAGGTGCCAATGTGCATACATACTACAAAAAAATCATAAAATAAGTTGTTGAACTGTTTGAGAATCATTCAGCAGATTATTTTAATTCAAGGCAAAAAATGGCACCTTTTATGTGCATATACGTAGGCTTAGAGGAACACATATTTAAGATTTTATTTAAAAATATTAATTATTTCAATGCTTGTACCATATGGGTTAAAATCTTCTCTCTACAACAGGAAAAAATTCTACATATCAATGTAAGTACAGCATATATTTTCTACAGACTATGTTTTGATAAGATAATTTTACACCATCTATATATTGATAGGTGAATCATATATTCACCATATAGGATCTGAATTCTGTTTTCTGTAATCGAGATCACAATTTAAAATAAGAACACATTAACCCATCTTTCTTCTTCATTTCCCCTGGTCGCTGTTAGGTCAACACCGACGATACTTTGTTCAGTGTAGATGGATTAATGTCTTGTTTTGGAACAAGTTGCGGTTTTGGGAAGGGATTTCGTAACTTTGAACATTTATGAGCAAAGACTTGACTAATTTAACTGTGGCAAAGTGGAAATATGGCATGAGAACCATAAAATACCAGATGAGCTAAAAGATAAAGTTAATGAAATGTCCAATAATATAAGTGACGCCTCAGAGGACATTTTAATTGCAAAGGACAATGCTTGAAAGAAAACTTGCCTAATTGAATAAGCACATTTATAATCAGTCAAAGAATCAACTTAAAATTCAAAGAATGGCTGAGATAAATTATTCTATTTCACAATCATTTGTTATTGTTGTTTGACAATTCATCTTAAAATATAACATTCACAACAATACAAGGGTCGAAGAAAAGATCTTAAGGCTTTATCTTTATCACAATCTTTTAGATAATGTAAAAAAATTCTGTAAACTTCTACAGTAGTTGGAAGAAATAATTTTGTCTCTTATTAACCTGACTAATTAAATAAGCTCATTTATAATCAGTCAAAGGATCAACTTAAAAATCAAAGAATGGCACAGATAAATTATTCTATTTCACATTTATTAGTTATTGCCTTTTGCCAGTTTATCTTAAAATATAACGTTTTCACAACAATGCAAGTGTTGGTGAAAAGATCGTAAGGCTTTTCACAATCTTTTAGCCAGTGAAAAAAAAATTCTTTAAATTTCTACAGTAGTCGGAAGAAATGATTTTGTCTCTTATTAACCAGGCTAATTGAATAAGCTCATTTATAATCAGTCAAAGAATCAACTTAAAATTCAAAGAATGGCTCAGATAAATTATTCTATTTCACATTCATTTGTTATTGCTGTTTACCAATTGATCTTAAAATATAACATTTACAACAATGCAAGGGTCGAAGAAAAGATCGCATGGCTTTATCTTTATCACAATCCTTTAGCCAGTGACAAAAAATTCTATAAACTTCTAGACTACTCGAAAGAAATAATTTTGTCTTTATCAAGCCCATAGACAGGTAATTTCTTCAGCTATAATGCCATACACAACGTTACATATGGGCTGGCTCTCTGGCAGCGTACAAGATGGCTAGTTAAATGTATCGAACACTTTTCAAAACACTCTTGTGCTGAAACTGTGATTATAGAACACCAAATTTTGGTGGTATGCATTTAAGATCATAGGAAAGAGAATTACAGGAAGAAACAGGAAAAAGATTTTGAAAGAAGCGAATCACCAGAAAAAAATGGCATTTTCTTAGCTGGCATTGCTTTATTTATGTGCATCAGTGCATATCTATTGCATTTCTAAAGCGCTTATAATTCGCAAGCAATATACATCACTATTATGATTGGATAACACAGGCCTGCTAAAAAATACCTTTTGAAAATCGTTTTAATTTTGATGACAGATTTTTATGTTATTTTTTTGTGCTGATTCTAAAAATTAAATCTATTTATTTCTATCACATACAGATTTTTTACAAAGTGATTGCATATTTTGAAGGAAACAGTGGAAATCGCGAAATTTTGACATTTCATTTAAATTTCATTAATTCGTAAATCCATATAAATTACATTTATATCCTAGTTCAAGTAATTGTTAAGTACAGGTAGAAAGTTAAAGTCCTTATAGTAACGCTTTTTTCTTTACCTCAAAAGTTCTTTTGTCACTTTTCCTCTTTTAAACTTTGCAGGGATTGTCTCTTCGTAGCATACAGCAGTAGTCGGCTATCATGCTGACATTCCATTTTCCTTGATATCTTCTCTCCATTTCCTTTATATCTTGGTGAAATATTTCACCTTATTCTTCACTAACTGCACCTACATTTTCAGGAAAATAGTTCAGATGCGATTAGAGAAATTGAACTTTTAAGTTCATACTACAGCCTAAAATTTTGAATTTTTTTATCATCTCTTCTACAATAGATTTGTAGTTTAGTTTACCGAAGAAGCTGGTATTAACTAGTCTGAAAGATTTCCAGGCTTTTATTTAGCTTGTTTCCATTTTAGTCTCAAAATGTTCATCTTCCATCATTTTCCTGTTGTCACAGGAACTGAAGGAAACACACTTTCCTTCAGTTTTGTTTCGGATAAACCCGTGAACTGGTCACAAAGGTATTTGAAGCATTCACCTTCTTTTGGTAAAGCCTTGATAAATTGTTTCATAAGAC
The DNA here is from genome assembly GCA_013235015.1 of Araneus ventricosus. Taxonomy (NCBI): domain Eukaryota; kingdom Metazoa; phylum Arthropoda; class Arachnida; order Araneae; family Araneidae; genus Araneus; species Araneus ventricosus. The sequence continues at coordinate 557,857 of BGPR01000473.1, forward strand.
TAATTTTATGTGAAGCGGCGGAAGTAACACTTGTTTTGGCAAGCAGGAGAGGTATCCGGTTTCAACTGGTTTCCTCTGTCTTTAATATTGTGTTTAATAGGCAATTTACCGATTCACAGGAATATTCTGGATTGAAATAGTTTCTTCTTTGGAAGTTTAATCCACCAATTTACTATTTTAAGCTTTTCCGGTCTGCGCAAAGTGTGGAGTAGCGAGTGCGTCCCCAGAGCACATCCTCTCTTGTCTTCGCCTATCTAGGGAGACTTTCGAGACGGATCCTTTGCTTGCTCTCGATTTCTTGAGGGTGAGTGGGCTCATGGATGATGTCTATCTGCCGCTAGACAGAGAGGGATTGGTAACAACAACATAACAACTATTTTAAGTCCATAAATATGTTTATCGAACTCACAAAAATAATACTTTTTTTGGTCCGAAATATACTAAATTCGTAAAAAATAGATTGCGATTTGTGATGAAACTGTACGTGATGGAATTTTTTCATTATTTTTCCAGTAATCTGCATCCAAAAACTATGAAAAACACCACTTGCTTTACCGACAATTTTTTCATAGCAGATCTGTGTAATTAAACGACGGAATTTGGATTATTGACAGTTACACAACGGACTATTTTCACTCACATCTTCATCCATCGTCATTTTTGGAACACTTTCGCGTCATGCATTTTCTGTATTTTGAAATGTATATCACCAATATTTATTTTCTTATGACCATTAGTTTATTCTCTATAGTGCTTTCAATAAATATCAATTTCATTTCTCTATTTTCACAGTATAGCATTCTTTTCATTCTCTTTTATCGAAATCTATCAAACGAAATAACATTATCTTCAATCGTATTATCTCCATCGATTAAGCTTAGTAGGAAACTAGGAATGAAGACTGCAGTTGTTGTTCCGCCCGTAATCGAAACTGGGCCTCATTTCAATGTATTGAATGCAACAAATATTTACTTACTCTACATGAGAAGTACGAAGGGCATGAAAGAAATAATGTTGCGTTTAATTATCTTTCATCTTCTAGATAACAATAGGAAAGATCATTCTGGTTTTGTAGATAAGAATCCATGAAATGCATTATGAAATTTTGTTGTTACATTTTCTGAAATACAGCGAACCTTGCTTTTTGCTCTTCGTCGTATCTTAAATATTTTGCATGACGTAATGCTTTCAAATAAAACTCAAATTTTAGAATTATTCTTTGGAAATACGACACATTTTCTTTCCTGTTGAATATCATTTCTTAAATATTTAGTTTTATACAATATTTTGAAATATATGTTCAATGCCACCGAATTCCCATATGGGTCAATCTTAACTTTATAAAATCGAAGATATTTCGTAAGTCAAAAATAAAACTTTTCGACATACTTCGCTGTCCCCGAATTTAAATTGATCTCTTGACGTAATTCCCCATTTACGCTTATATTAAAGGGTGATCGAAAAATAAAAAAAAATTGAAATATTAAAACTGAGTCGTTCAGAAGTCAATGCAGATAAGTCCAGAAAAAAAAATTGAAAAATTCATGTTTTTTAATATAATAATTTTCAAAATCTTTGGTTAATTAATTTAATTAGTGAAAGTATATAACGTCTTCTAATGAAGCAACGAGTGAATCTTTTAATAACTAAAAATAACGTTATTTATTCCATCAAAATTTACAAAAACCAGAAGACATAAAAAATGGACTTATCCGCTTTAGCTTCTGAGCGACACAATTATAAAACGAATAACTATAAAAGGCTGATTGTTAATGTATTTTTGGTTTTATGGAAAATTTGCATATTTAACGTGAAAAGCATATTATGGAAAGAACCAACAGTTGGCGGAATAGGGTTTGGCTCGTTCTCTTTGTTAACTGTACTCTTGTACCTGACTTTAAAAACACATTTCAAGAGTGTGCTATGGGGTTGTATATGTATGTGAGCTATGGAATTCTGTTATTATGCTATTATTTGGATGTGTATACACGCCAGTGGCGAATTCAGGATTCGGGTCTGGGGGGGAGGGGCTGAGGTCATAAAAATTTTGTATCGTAGTGACGAAAGTCAAACCTCGTGGCTTATATAACAGGCTTTCCTCTCCTGACAATAAGAATCATAAAGAACACTACATTACTTTCGATAATTTAATAAAAAATACAATGAAATAGCTGGTCAAAAAATGTTTTCGACCACACCAACGCTACAAGTGCAAGTGAAATGACTAGAAAAGTAGGAAAATTTTCGAGCCTGTCAAGTCAGAAAGCAATGTTGTCACGATTTTATTACTATTTTTTAAAAATAAAAATTAAGATCAAACAGTTGTAGTGATTTTAAATTAAAGCAAGAGTTTTGGTTTAGCTCTGGGGGGCTGCAGCCCGATAGCGCCTCCCCTGGATTCGCCATTGATACACGCTCTTAGTCAGCGGATAGAAATGTAATGTGTTCCTGCCTTGTTTTATGGCATTAAAGATTAAGAGGCAATCATACGAGTTATCTTTCTCTGTGACTGCTGCACGCTCCACACCAAAGGGCTGAACAATGATGTTTTCATCGATCGATCATTTAATGGGAAGAAATCTGGATTTTTCACGACGAAAACCAAAATGAAAATTTGGATAGTTCTTTATTTGACTAACAGATGACTTATGAGTGACAAGACGATAACAAGTTACAAGTAAGCTTACAACTGTAAAATGTGTGGCCCATCATTCAGCAGCACAGGGCGATGCGTAACACCTTTCAGAGCATTAAGCTACTGCTCTTGTGATATGGCAGACACACGTTGGAGAATAGCATTTTCCTGTGCTGGCAATCATGACGGTTTGTCATGGTACTCTTTTGACTTCGAAAATCCTCACAAATATAAATCGCAAGGTGTCAGATCTTGAGAGCGGAGAGGCCATGTTTGTGGAAAGTTGTGCGCAAAAAAGTTGTGCTCTAAATATTCAACGCAGCAGGACTTGCACAAGAGCAGCGGTATATGGTGGTACTCTACCTTTCGTAAATGTGACTGTATGCAGCGCCAGTCACTTTAAAGTTCTGGAATTATGTTGTTCTGAAACAATGCTACATAGCACTCACCAGTAACAAAATCTAGCTTTAAACACGTCATGCAGTGCCTAGGTTCTCAAACAAGCCAGTAGGATGACATAGAGAAGAGGTAATGTTCATTACAGGACATGGTCCTTTCCCTTCATACCTTCATCGCTTCAATCTTCTAACACATGACAACTTCTTGAGCGGAGGAAAAGGACATCCATTGCACTATGCCATACAATGTCGGTTTATCCTCTCCTGGCATTTTCCAAACTCCTACAGTGTCACTTAAATTACAGTGGTTGAAAAACATTCTCACGAATAACTTATCAAAAACCAGACTTCGACTCCTAATGCGCTTCTTATGTGATGAGAACAATCTCATTGTAGAGGATAATCATTGAGCACGCATCCACCCAGACTGACAAACACTTCCGGCTATTTATGACTCTTCTTTTTTTCCCCCTCTACATATTTTTATTTTTTTTATCGTTTTTTTATGTTTTTCTGTCCAGTGTATGTTTCTTTTTCCATTATTATGTGTTTTTGTACCTGTTATTTGTTATGCCCCTTCTTAAAAAATAAAATTCACCTCCATCCATCCTAACCGGAAAGAGCCAAATGGCTCTATACACGGGGATGCAGGTGGTGTAATGTAATGTGAATTCCTCAAAAAAAATTGATTTTGAAAACAATCGACCGATTAAGAAATCAATGATGAAGCCACTCCAAACATTTTTTTTTTTGTTCGGAAACAAAACGGTTCAAGCATTTTTTATTCACATAAAATCGGCCTCTTTTTCCATCCGTTTGGTGCAAGCCGCATCTTTTTATCAATATTCGTTTTCAAATTATAAATTTGTAAAATTCTTCCTGACATTTGTATCCCCCGGTCATATTAAATCCATCTTTCATTGATTTTACAGATAAAATTTCAGAAAGCATGCGAATGTTACCAAAAATCTATTTCGTATCTAAAATCGACTTATCCTTATCCTTGTACATTTGAAGAATATTTTCTTGCGTTACGAAGCTTTAAAGCTTACAATGGAAAATCCTTTGTAACGTGGCGAGTTGGCGTCTGGCACTATGGTAACGAGTAGGCTGTTCAAAAAAATTTCTATATCTCTTCACGTTGATAATCATAGACAAAATATGATCTTCCATATAAGAATGAAGATAAAAAGAAATTCTATTATAAGGATAAAGTGAAATCCTGATATTCTTCTTTCAACATTCGAAGTTGAAAACTAGAAATATATTTGGTATAAATGTTTGAAGGTCTTTTATTGTATGAAGTAAGTATCAAACCGATCTATCTCATTCCACCATTTTCTTTATTCTACATTATGAAAAATATCTACTTTCTAAGTGAATGAAAAAGTCATTCTTATTTTATTGCATTTTTTGTATTAAAAAATATAAGAAGTATCTGCTATTTAATAAAGTGGGTCTCTGGAATTTTATAATATAACAAATCCACTATCAAATAAAATGCTTAGTATCAAGGAAACCAACTGAAATATACTTTTTAAATGAAATTCTTCTATTTTGATCTTATATTTCTTGTTCAATTAAAGTTGTAGGAAGAAATTGGTTCACAAAATAGAATGACCACATGTGGCTTAAACTTAATTTAAAATGGAGTCAGGCAGACTAAAAGTTTCATTTTGATTAGTTTAGTAATTTTGAAGTTATTGTATTTGTTTTTTGTCATAGATATAAGCGTATAAGAGAAGAATGTATGCGTAGTTTACGTCGTAGAAATCATTACTACGGACACTAAAAGTTTACAAAAGAATCTCGTCACCATAGTTAAGATTTTATTACAAATGAACTTTTATTTAATACAATAGTCTCATGAAAATATTAGATTTTAAGTACCACACATAAACAATAAAGGGTATATGACAAGAACAGCGTGTCGTGGACAGTTTTCCGCGTACAGTAGGGTAATGCCACTCACCAAACAATTTGCAGCTCGTGACCCGTCAGAGAAGATGGCGGAATTCGTGGACTGTATTTAATCGGCGTAAAAATGTTCACGATAGTGACGGAAAATTGCCAACAGCGAAAATTCAAACCAATCGGGTGTGACTTTGACAGTGACGTAGTTCGCCAAGAATTCTGCGATGTAGTTCGCCTACACTGACACGATCGGCGCCAAAAGTAAAAAAAAACATAGAAATTCGCTCATCTGACATTTGAATGTCTGAAAATTAGATGAGAGGATCCCCAGGATTAGCAAATCAATTTATCGAAGTTATATTTCATGTAATAATGGAAATTGGAGGTATAGAAGAAGCTGCTTTTTAAAAATAAACCATTAAAAATGTTGATGTGAATTATTCACTTTTGTCTGATGAAATAAAATCAGGAAGGGCTTTTTTCATGGGTAGAATTTTTCATAAATTTAAATTGAACATTTAATTAAAATTATAATTACTTTCTGGCTAATATTAATTGAAAAAGTTTAAAATTACCTTAGAGATATCAACCCTTGTACTATTATGTAACAAAATAATAAGATTTAGTTCCGTTTTCTGAAATAGAGTAAGAGAAATTATATATTGAATTATTTCTAAAATGAATGTAACAGAAAGAAAAATAAACTGCAATCAAGTAGTATGAATTACAATGCCTTTTTACTTCATAGCTGCTCTAGAAAAAAGTTTTTTTTATTAGGCATTCTATTCTTTCTTTGTTTTGTTATATTAACTGGCACTAACATTCCTAACCCATTCCATTAAGTAACATTATTCTTTTGTTGTATTAACTGATATACTTGGTATTGAACAGGATGAAAATATTTTAATGTCTTGATATTTTTAAAGGAAAAAAAAACTATTTCTAAAAAAATATAATGCTCAAAATACTCTCATTGCTTGGAAAGTTCTTATTTCAAAATATGAGTTGGGATATCAATTGAAACAAACAATTTTATAAAACTTTGCACAGAAAAGTGTCTGTATAAATTATAAGTTGATTGTTTATAAAATTATAATTAAATGTTATGAGTATCAACTCAAAGACAAAGTGATTTATAATATTTAATATTTTCATCCAATAGAAATTTTAAGTGATAATCCATCCGATCTCTGTTAGAAAACTAGAAGAACAATTGATAGTGTGCTCTGAAGCGATGCATTATTTGAAAATAGTAAAAAACAGACTATTTAATAAATTATCATGAAACATATGCTTCTTAGTATTTCTTATCAAAATTGAGTAGGTTTGATTAAACTTGGAAATATTACACTTCTTGAAAACAATTTATGTGTTTCACTTTCATTTACATAGATTATGCATCCTTTTTGTTTGTGTCTCTATAGCCATTTCTTTCCGCATACTTTTCTCTTCGTTTTTAGTCTCTCCTTTAGAACTGTTTCCAGGATAATAACATTAATGTTATTTCTGTGAAATCTATGTCTGTGAGCTTGAGTTAGACTTTAAGTATGAAATAGCTGTGAAATCCAAACAAGAGAAGAAACAAACAACCACGGTCGCAGGAAGAGAAATAAACATCGACTTTTCGAACAAACACCGAAATGTCACAAAATGTTAGCAGCTGAAAAAATAATCAAAAGTGGAGCTGGCATTGGTGGTTACCTGATTTTTAATGCACCTCTAACGATGACCGAAATCCTGTGTGACCGGTTGTCTCAATGCGTCATGTGATACAAACTTTTTTGGCTAGTGGCATTACCCTAGTGTACACGGAAACCGTCCACGATGCGCTATCCGTGTGATATAACCTTAAAGGACATGCAGCCTTTTTGTGATAATTTTTCTTATATATGCAACCCACGGAGAAGAGAACCATCATAAAAAATATGAAAAAAAAAATAAAGTACAATAAACAAATAAGAACCTTTAAAAATTATACATCATTGTTATTATACAAACCAGCGGGAGTGTTCTCCCCTAAACTTTCTCGTATACTTCCCCAAAAAGATGCCGTTTGTCCTTCCTCCGCGTGGCTAAAAAATTTGAACCTACTGTTATCCAGAATCCAATGACTAAAAGAAGGTTTTTCATTATAGTGATTGAAAAATAACTAGGTAAAGAATCAAATTCAAAGCGATGCCTGCCGATTAAAACGCATATCTATCGCACACTGCTAGGTTTCACTTTTGCCGTCTCAAGGACAAACTGACGTAATTCGTTCCTTTCGCCTGCACAGAAGACTGCTTCAAGTACGCATGCGCGTGGAGATAACGGATTGGTTTCAATAGTAAATTATACAGACCGACAGACAGTCAACCCGTTGACGTATTTGGCCCAACATTTTATACGGGCCTACATTCATGACGATAAAACTGTGTACCAAATTTTATCCATCTAGCTCTTCAAGTTTTTGAGTTATAGTGTTCACATGACCGTGGACATACAGACTGACAGACTTACCGTTGACGGATTTTGTCCAAAATTTGTTAGAAACCTACAAATTATGTTTAAAGACCACATACCAAATTTCATCCCCGTAGCTGTAATAGTTTTTTAGTTATCGTGTTCACAGACAGACATAATTCCAAAATTGTGTTTTTCGGACTCAGGGAGGTCTAAAACGTGGAGATTCGTCAAAATCTAGAATTCGAATTTTTTGACGACTACAATAATTTCTCTTTGTATACTTCGTATACGAGAAAGTAAAAATAAGAACACAGATTATACTGTAGTGAATAATCTGATTCAAAACATAATTAGCAAAATAGAAAATCAAGTTAACAATTAACAATTCAATGCAAAGAGAAAGTAGCAACATAAAGTAATAAAAGCACTTTCTTAAAGACTAATCATCACCATATAAAGAGTAAATAAAATTTCTAAAACAATCTTAAAAATAATTTTACATTCAAGTGTGGATGATTCTCAAGAAAAGAACTTGCGAAAGTGTCATTTACCATCCTATGTAGGTTCAAGAAATTTTGCATTTTTAGCATTAGCACAGTAAAATTTAACCATCGGGAGTGGTCTCTCCAAAATTTTCTCGTATGCACCTTAACGCGGGTGGGAAAAAATTACACAGAGCGGCAGTAACATAGGCGATTCCCTGCACAGGAAAGAAAAACGCGGGAGGCGTTTCTTGCGTGGCGAAGAAACCGAATGTGCAATTTGAACGTCTTTTTTTCTACCGATTGAAACGAAAATTGGGCGGAGATCTAAAATTAATGTTAGGAGACCTCATTGCAATTTTAATTTATCTAAGTCATAGGATTAAGAAGTTATCGTGTTAACAAGTATGCGACTAAACAGACCAAGAGACATTCAAACCTTTGACGGATTTGATTCAAAATTTGATATGGAACTACATTCCTAATGATGAAAATGTGTAACAAATTTTATCTATGTAAGTTTTGAGTTACTGTGTTCACATGAACACGGACAGTCTGACTTGCCGCGAACGGATTTTGTCCAAAATTTGGTCGTGTCCCAAAAATTATGTGTAAAGATCACAAACCAAATTTCAACGCTCTTGTTGTAATAGTTTTCGAGTTATCGTGATCACAGGCGGATCGACACACAGACAGAAATAATCCCAAAATTGTGTTGTTCGGATTCAGGGAGGTCTAAAACATGGAGATTCAACAAAATCTCAAATTCGAATTTTTGGAACATTTCAATACTTTATGTTTGTGTACGTCGTATACGAGAAAGTAAAAAAAAAAATCGAAAAAAATAGTGCACTATTTGAACCAAACAGCGTAGAGTACAAGTGAGCAGAAAACTAATTTTGAAAAAATTGTTTTACCAGTCCGCCCTCAGGCTGGACATAAACGAGTGCCCAATTGCAACCAAATTTGACTACTTTACACCAAACCTGGCCGCCAATGCGAGAAACCGATAAGAATTGGAGGTCGGATATCCAACCGATCCCGATATCCAAACTTTCCATTTGGACTCCGGGCCATAAATGAACATCGGTGGGAGAAATTAACGTGCGTGAAGGGGAAACTTGGGGAGGCGTGATTCAACGAATAAATCGGAGAAGCCGGGGTTTGGGTTAAGGAGTGACTGGTAGTGACTTGATTGGCGTTACGTGGAGCGGACGTGAACGACGCGCCTAAATGGATTAGCTGAAAAATGTAATAACGTGGAGTGAATTAGTCGTGAATGACGTGCCTAAATGGATGATATGAAAAATGTGATGACGTGGAGTGCATCGATCGTGAATGACGTGCCTAACTGGATGAGCTTAAAAATGTAATGGCGTAGAGTGCATCGATCGTAAATGGAGTGCCTAGATGGATGAGCTTAAAAATGTAATGGCTAGGAGTGCATCGATCGTGAATGACGTGTCTAACTGGATGAGCTTAAAAATGTAATGGAGTAGAGTGCATCGATCGTAAATGGAGTGCCTAGATGGATGAGCTTAAAAATGTAATGGCGAGGATTGCATTGGTCGTGAATGGAGTGCCTAGATGGATGAGCAGAAAAATGTAATGGCGTGGAATGCATGGGGCGTGAATAATCGACTTTTTGTGTAATATAAGTCCCATTTTTGAGGAATTGTGCAACAGAAAACAGCAAAATGAAAAAAGACGAAATCCCTTTATTATTAGCGTAACAGAAATTTTATTCTTGACAAAAACTATTGCAGAGACTTGTTCATGAAAATGCAAAAATAATCTTATACGAACTGGAATAATTTATCTTTTATACCTCACATATATTTGGGAATTATCAGCACAAATTTATGTCTAATTACAGCTTTATTAAGAAACCACAGGAAAAATTCTATTTCAAAGATAGCAATTTTATTTTTGGTTGAAGATAATTTTCAAAATCATTTGCATTTATTTCAAAATAATAAAGTTAAAAAAATGAATGTCATAATATCATCCTTTCGTTCATCAATAATTCTGTATGGAATATACTAGTTTGAGAATATTCGGTATTTATCTTTGGATAATCTTACAGAGGTCATTTCGAAAAAAGTAAAACTTCGATCAACCGTCAGTTTCTCTTATCCATCGTTGTATAAAAAGTAAAAAGTAACATAGGTTTATACTAGAGGGATTGGAAGAAGATTTATACTTCATACTTCTGGCTATACAGAAATGTATACCATTATACTACATTTCCGTACATCGCTTCTCTTATATTGAAGTTTATATTGGTAGTTTTAAAAAATTAAATACAGCTGTTGACAAAATTATAATTTTTGAGTCAATGGAATATTACCTTCAACTGCAGAAATATCTCAGAAAGCAGTTATCACCACAAGTATTCCTCACAGTAAATTGGAAGTGGAAACATCCAAAACAAACCAAAAATAAAGGACACCAATGATGTCAAATGTTGGATAAAAAAGAACAAAAATCAGGGATATGTATCATTTGTGAGGAGGCAAAGAAGGAAAATAAATGATATAGTACATAAAATGTCATACTTGGGAGAAATGTGGGCTTGTGTGAATTCGAGAATCAAAATATAATCTTGTTTTACTTGTGCTTAAATTTTACGTACAGGTGCGGCGTATAGAGTGCGAAAGTGACCATAAGTTGAATAAAAACTATCGAAGGTGGAAAACTCTCCCCCCCCACCTAACCTCGTATTAACATTCCTCCTACCGGCTCCAATAGTTTCCATTGACAATGAACCAGTCGGTTTGGTCTGATCCTGCTTCAAAGTGCATGAAACGCTCTCCGTAACCCAACTTGGCTGTCATAAAACGTCGGGAAATTATCTCAACAGAGCAATAGTCGGGTGTTTTGAAAGAATTAAGTAAGAAAATGCCAGCTGAGAACGAATCTGATGCATTAAATCTCTATAGAGGAGTGACGAGTGCAGTCACCAAGAAATTGATTCTGAGATTGACGTGGAGAACAATACTGCTTACAAAAAATTATGGCGACTCAAACTCGAACACAAATGTTTGTATCATCCATCCATTCAGTATGCCACAAAAACTAAAGATGTGTATAATTAAATAAGCAGACATGGAAGAAACTGGATGGCGCATAAAGAGCACAAACTTGGTATGAGTATTCTAAAAATTCACCTGTCCGCAAAGCATTAAAGAAATTGTTTCTGTTTCGGAAACCAGTTGTATAACCAAGAAAACTAAGGAAACTAGCTTCTTTAATTGAATAGAGACACAATTCTTTTAAGATAACATTTTGCCTACTTTATAACACGTTTTGTACATTGTTCTGATGATCATTAAACTAAAAAATAATTACTGTTTGTTCCTCATTTAAATGACCTCTCCATATCTGGGCATGAAATAATGTTCAGGTGTTCTAAATTGGGCAAAAATCGTCAATCTCTGTGTCAAACTTCACACTCAAAGCCTTTGTGAACTCATAATTTCCTTTTGGTCATTTTTGACTTTTAGAAATTAAAGTTTTATTGGTTCGATGTTGTTATTCTACTGTAGGTGTTCAGAAAGAAAAATTTCGCATAATCTTAATCAAATTGAAAATCAATACAGATTTTAATATTTTTCACCAATAAATTCGGGCATATCTTTGCACAAAACAAATTTTTTCGTTACTTTAACATCGAAAAATTTAATGATTGGAATTTCATTACGTAATTTTTACTCTAATTTAAATAATTTTTAAAAACAATTAATAAAAAAGTATATCTTACAACATTAATGCCCATTGTTTTAGTATATATGTTAATAATATGTAGGCCAATGTGATTAATAGGTTATAATTAATTCACACCGAGATTATTATTAATAATAACAGGTCATTATTAATGAAAACCGCATAAAATTCCTGTTATTTTTAATAATGACCGCTTAAATATCTGGTTATTGTAAGTAATAACCGATTAAGCACATTGACCGTATCACATGCACATTGCAACGATACTAAATACATTTTAATAATTATTTTCAATTCAATTGTATTTATCTTATAGGAAATATCTTGAATGAAGGAAAATATATTATTATATCCTTAGATAAGAAATTTGTGTCGCTAAAATAATTTGAATAATTTTATTAGAATTTTTTAAAGGTAAGGGAATTTGATTTTTTGTTTTTCTTTTTGACCAAAATTTGCTTCTAATAGATAGACCATAAAGAGTTACCTAAACTGAACTGTTTAAAACAAAAGGACTATTATCTTGAACAAGAAGAATAGCTAGAGACAGTTATAATAACTAGTATTCCAAATAAATTGAAAGTAGAACAATACAAAGTGTAAAGAAAAAAGCTATTAAAGGTCTTTAAAGACATCAACTCTTTGTCCAACAAGAACAAAAACAGATTTTACGAAGTTTGGTTCAAATGTGAGGGAAAAAAGGAAGCGGAAATGACAAAGTGTATAAAATATCAATTTGGGTTCATACATTGTGTGCTGGTGTGAATTGGAAAATCAAAAAATCTTTTTCTAACTGTGTTTAAGGAAACTTGTGGTCCACCTTAGGAAAAAGTTTATTTTTTAAAATTTTTTTATTTTGACCGATAAAGGAATTTTTTAAATCTATTTTTTTCTGACTTTAAAATATATTTGGTAAAAAGTGAAATGTACTACAAAAAATTCTACTACTTGTTTTTCATTATAATTACTTCTTTATTACATTATAGAAGTTAATTGTTTAGGTGATCTAAGTTCGACAACATTCTTGTATATCATAATAAATAAATGCAATTATCTTTAACGTACGAGAAAGCAACGACAGATGGCAGCACGACGGATAGCTATCTCATATGAGAATGGTTTTGTCAAATCCAGATTGATATATTATTGAAAATTGACTTAATAGAATATATAAATAAAGGAGTATTAAAGATTAATGTTTTTTTTCGTATAGAAAAATTTATGTTTAATTATACATTTCGAAATTCACGAACTTCAGATATCAAATGCTACAGTTTTAATAATATAACACAGTCCGAGAGCTTCGTTTCACATTCCAATTTTTAGAAAATTAAGGCAATAAGTAGCAAATTTTATTTATAAAAAGCAAATACAGTGAAGGCGCAATAATAATAAAAAAACTAGAACATGTTTTACGTCTGTAGTTAAATGTTTATCTGAATAGAGAATTCAGCTTTTAGAAGATAATGCTTCTAAATTAAATCATTGATTAAAGAGGGCAGCACTGTCGTAAATATACCAGCACTGAAAAAGCAGATAGTAAAAGTTAATAAGCCGTAGCAATGAAAGGGAGATAAATTGAAATTAAATCCTTTTATTGTGAATATTTCACTAAATAAAGGCATTCCTGTATTGAAAATTGGATTAATTTTCAACTACTTCAACCACGTACAAAGTCTGAGTGTGGCATCATTAATAGCTAAAATTAATATTAAATTATAAATGGTTATTTTAATTTAGGAATCCTTTCCTGCACTGTATGTCTGGAGTAGTCTATTATTTATTCCTAAAACTTTGATTCATTGTATTTATTATTCTAGACACTCTTGCCATCTCACACTTATAATTTTTTCCAATTTATTTATTCCCATATTAAAGCACGTCTTAAACTCTTACCTCCCGTGATTTCATTTTGAGTGCAAATGTATCCCACGAAACCATCCAATAAGAAACAATTTTTATCGACCCAAAAATTTATGTAAAATAGAAAAATTAAATATAAAATAAAGTGTAAATCTATAATTATGCAGCTCAAAGTGTATGTATGTGTGTTCATCTCTTCAGAAAGGTTGGTGGGATTTTGATGAAACTTGGTTTACATACACCTCATTGGCCCACTAAAAATAATGAAAATTTAAAACAACACCAAACCAATCCTTTAGGGTACAGTTGGGTGAAGGCCTCTATCTACTTATTAGTTCTGTAAACATTAGACCTTGCGTTCCCTGTAAAAAAAAAAGAGATCGAAGATATTTATCACTTAGCTTTCAGAGGTTTTGTAATTTTTCTTCTTCGAATGTGAATTATCTAAATAAAGCCCTGCTTTTATGAGTGTTCATAAAGTTAATTACAATTCAATGTTTCCCCATAACAAATATGACTCAAATGTTTCAATGGTGCCAAATTCGCCGCTGACTCACCAAAAATTGAAACCGTTGAAACATCTTGACAGGAAATCGAGAAATAAAAATCCTTACACACACCTCGTTTTCAATGAAATCAGCAGGAACATTCATTACATATTCGAAGAAAATCGAACAACTCGTTTGGTAGAGAATGCGTAAGAAACAAATTTACTGACAAGCAGACGAAATGCAGAAAAGTCGAGAACTACTCTTCGCTCCGTCTCTGTCAACATCAAATGGACAGATTGGCATGAAATTTGGTTTACATCATTCAACTCTCCGAATTAAAAACATGATGGTGTCAAATTTTCCATAACCAATCCCTCAGAATTCGTTATTCCATACCCTTCTGAGTATGGTGACGGCTTAGATTTTTAAATGCATACCAGGGTTGTAAATAAAGTAGTGGCAACATAGATAGTAAAAAAAATATAATGAACTTACAAGTGAAATTGCATGAAATTCTTTCAATATAATCACCAGCAAAGTTTTGTACCTTCTGCCAAATCTCGGGAAGTTATAGGATCCCCTTTGGTAAGGTATTGTTTGTTGATGGCAGCTACGGAGCGCCCTAACATTCTTCAGTTCTTCAGTATATGCCACACCGTTTGAAGACTGAGACCAACTTCTACGGATAATTACAGGACAGCCCATCTACGGTCTATGGAAAAGAAACTACTAGAGGTGTCAATCTGATGTTGAGGAATGGACGGCCGACCTGTGTGATGCAAATCCGCAGTCTCATTTCGACTCCCCGAAACGCTTGACCCATCGTGTAACCTTCCTATATGGTAACACATTATCGTCACAGCCCTCACGTAATCTGTGATAACATGCAGATGTATTTTTGCCGCGGTCAACCTCGATTTTAATCAACGACAGCTGATCACCTTTTGTAAACATGATTTAGAGCGGTAAAAATGACACTCTCCACTTCAACGCCGCACAGCAACTACCCTTGAAACTGGATCGACAGTTTTATGCAAATTGCATATCGACAACAGTGCAACCTCACTGCTCCCATTTCCTGTTGCGCATGCCACATCTTCTGCGACTTACGGACTACGTTGCTACTACTTTATTCACTCTCCTCGTATAACAAATGGACCGATTAACATGATATTTGATTCGCGTATTTCAGACTGTTGAACTAAAAATATTATGGTTTGAATATTTTTTCTATCGCCCCTGTAAGATTATATCTACCCCAATGGCAAAAATGGGTTGTTTGTTCAGAACGTCTAGAGAATTTTGATGAAATTTTGTAAACAAGCTTCTCAATGTTCTACTTAAAATATCGTGGTGGTGAATGAGCCATAACATTTTCCATCTTGGTTCTTAGGAGGTGATGAATAGAAAGAAATTTAACAAATGGCCCAATAAGGCTGAAGTTATTTTGTCCAGGATTTCTGAAAGGGGAGAGTCAGGTTTCCTTAACCCCGCGTTATGTTTCCTCTTACTCTAAAAGGACCTAATTCACCAATCGAATATACCAACTAAATAAGGACTGCAAAAACATAAAAATTACCAACGCCATCAATGTATCTACTAAAATTTTATTATCAAAATAACCTTAAATAGTATGCAATTACAACATGTTGCCACAAAAACCATTTACAAATAATAGGTTCAAATTCATAGACGCCTCGGTGGCACAATGGTAAATGATTCGAATCCTTACAGGGAGATGTAATGAACAATACTAATAATGTACGAAAAGACATGAAACGAAAAACACTGTAAAATTAAATGAAAGAAAATTATTATAATTTTGGTTTATGTATTATTTTATTAGAGTTATGTGACAATAATCCATCAATAAAATAATAAAATTAATATTATGTAATCTATATTACAATGAACTTTTTCCTATTTTACGCAAGGTTTTATAAGAAAATGATTGAACAACTACTGATAGTCTGCTAGTTAATGAAAAAATTGCAATTTTTATAAAGTTGTAATGAAATGTTTCGTATAAGGAGAGATTTTTCAAACATTTTTCCTTAACAGTTTCAACAAGTTTGACAGCAGCGCTCGACATTATTTCCACTAATGTTGGGCTCCCATATTTTTAGAGGTAATATCTTAAAGTCTCATACCACGCCTAGATAGTGCTTTGCATAACAAATGAAAGACACAAGCAAAAAAAGATATTTCTTTTCTTTTTTATTCCTATACTGTTACAAAAATATTCATATATGATTGCCGAAAACTAGAAAAGAATAATGCTCGAAGAAAAAATTGTTATAAATAAAATAAAGTAACATTACATTTAAACCTTATAATTTTCGACGTTAAAAGAAATGTTCCATAACTGATAGCTGTCTAGATCTTTTCAGCCTCTACTGTCTTTCCTAACATTTCCTACACATTCGATTCAAAGTAGAAAAATTTTGTGATTTAGATCAGAGGTTCCCAACCTGTGATACGCGTACACCTGGGGGTACGCGAAGGACCATTTGGGGGTATGCGAAATCAAAGTTATTAATGACGGAAGAAAGAAAACATAAGGGATTTGAAAAGTTAGAGAATTTTGTTTCTCCAAGTGAATACTTGCTTTTTAATAAATATATAATTTGAATAGTTGATTATCACGAAATGCAATTTTTAGTTATCCTTATGAGTTAAAACGAAATAATTAAAATACTTTTTATTTGCTTTGGCTTTGAACTAATACTATTGCAAAAATGGAATAAAATATACAGTCAAAAATAAGTTCTGCAAATGTTATTAATTCGAGTCATTTCACTTTTAAGTTAACCTTAAAGTTATTGATAAAAACTTCTTTGCATAGACGGATGGTTGGAGGGGTGTGGGAATTTGGATATGTTGGTAGGGGGTACGCGAAAACAAAAAGAATGATAAAGGGGTCCGCGAGAGAAAAAAGTTTGGGAAATCCTGATCTAGATGTTTCACCAAATATTGCACTCTTATATTAAGATCAACAAAAGAAATCAAACTAGATTAAAGAATAAATGTGAAAAACAAGATGGAGATAGATTAATTTCAAAGTTATAAAAAAAAATGCATATAAGAGCAAATAAAAGTAGACATATTAGAAATAAGTCTTATATTTGGTCAACTTTCTAGAATAAAAAGAATCTGTAACAAAAGGGAATCCTTCTCAAAAGCAACTGGAATTTTATTAAAATTCCGTCAACAAAATGATTTTCCTTGTAATTACTGCAATATTAATGTTTTAATTAATGCAGATACAAATAATTTTTAGAAACTTTCTCTTCTGCTCTTATTCTGCTTCAATAGATGGCGCTGTAATCCTTTTACTTACCAGGTAATATACTTTTATCTCTTCCCGTTTTTCCGCACTCTTTGTACTGGGCGGTATTCTTAAAATGGTGTTTTGTTGAAAGCGAAATATGGCTGGATAATTATTTTCTTTGTTTGTGTTATTTTTCACTGTTATATCCTTGGATATTGTGTATGTTCCTTTGCCTTCCATTCTACTCCAGGACTTTTTGGGCAAATAAGAGTTTTCTTTGACATATGTCAGACCCTTAAACAGAAAAAAAGTCCTATTTGAATCTCTGCTTCTTGTTTGAAGCCTGAAGAAGTACAAGAAGAGGGATTCCTCCATTATGTTATTTTGCCTTCTTCGCATTGTTCTACTCTTAAGTTAAGCTACTAATGTGCTTTATTATATTATGCAATCGGTTTTTGTGTGCGCATCAGTATCTGTGATTATTATAGGTGGTTATCACAAAGACATCATGTGTGTTATGCTTACCCTTTTATTTCAAGCATATTATGGATGTGTGATTGCTGTGTGCATTGTTTATTAGAAAGACATTATATGTGCATGTATTATTTATTACAAAACTAATTTATTTCTTTCATTTTTAAAGATTCTTAACGTCATTTTAAGGGGAGAACACCTATTTCTTCGGTGCCAAAATACTTATTTTTCATAAGACTTACGGTATCCGAAGCTTGCATATGGATATAATTTTAAAAATTTATTTAGTAAGTACTACGATTTTAAAATGTCATTTTTTATTAAATTTTTTTGAACTGAATCAGAATTTTTTCTATTAGTAAAGGGCATATAGCTATCAAAAAATATTATCTGTTAATGTTCAAGTAAAAATAAACATATAAATGCAAAATGATTGATTTAGTGCCTCTCATTTTTGATACAAAATTTGACTTCAGCTTAAAGAATGTAAATCATTTCTTTCAGATCTTCACAACGTCTAATTATCTACATTTCCCTTTTTCTTTGAAGACAACCTACGACAAAATGGACGCATATTTAAAATTCATTCAGGATGAGAGAAAAAAAAATCCCACCCTACATTCTATCTCATATTTCTAAGAAATGAAGTTTTGAATGGGAGGGGAGATATTATCGTGCCTCCATCTATCGGTTTACGGAAGACTGAAAATCTAGCATGCAAGATAAACTTTTTCTTTCCATGAATATAGTAGAGATCTTAGTGCTGCCATCTATCGACAAAGGCATGAAATTCCAGATAAATGCAGTTTTTTTAATTCCTCCAACCTGGAAAAAAGTGAGATGGTTGAAAAAAGTTTCAAATATTAATAAAAGATAACAGCATACCCTCTAATGTTTCATATCCAACAAAATTCAATTCGGCTTATAAATACGTCTGCTGCATCAGTAAATCGCATTAAGTATTTTTTAATTCCTTTTAATATCAAATTATTGACGGACAGAAGTCAGCAGCTGATACACTTCTCTATTTAATTTTCTTATATTTTGTGTTCAAATATTTGAATCACCAAAGAATACGATGTTTAAAAGGATGAAATCATCAAACGTACACTGTAAATGTAATTTGTAAAGAAAGAATCAAGTCCAAAGATAACTAAATAGATCTTAAAAATATCCTGAGTTCTTCGATTTACGGCTTGTTTGTTTCTGAAAAAAATGTGATGTAATTATAAATTTAGGGATATGTGTTTTTCTATAATTTTTTTCCTTTGTTGAAAAGAGAATGTTAATGTTCTATAAGACTATATAATTTTGTTCAAAATATATTATGAATTGTTTATAAGGCTTATATTTTAAATAAATTGGAGTCCTTAACATACAAACAACGTGATGCTTGAAGCAGTTTTTGTCAGTAATAAGTATTTTTTAAAGCAAAGCGGTTCTCTTGCTTAACACTGACGTCCATCATGTACACTGTTGGAGATATAATAACAACCATTTTTAAGATGCGAAAAATTTGGACTTAATACGAATACAATGGTTCGAAATTAGTTGCGGCGAATCGCGGGACGTAAAATCGTCGGAACTCACATTTTACAGTGAAGATTGTGGCTCTAGGACATTTAGGGGCATCGACAATTTCATGAATACGAAGATTATTTAGGCCCACTCTGTTTCACAGAAAGCTGATAAAGAGTTGAAACTTTCATCAATGGCTTGGTTTGATGTGTATAATGCTTACTTGCACTTTCGTAAAAATAGCAAAAATATAAGTGTTTCTTTGAATTCCCTAATTTTTTCGCATATTTGTTGCTTATAACATGAAGAGTTATCAACCAAGAAAACGAAACTTACAGAATATTTAACAATATGCGAAAAAAGCAGTGTGTTAGAATTTGAATTAAATAATTTGAACGTTACAGAAAATATGAGTATTTTTAGTAAATAATATTTTACTGCACATATGCGAAACGTAGCGTATCATAACTTCAAAGCCAGATATATAGGCAACACATATAAAAATTCCAATTCAATACCATTAGTATTCAGAAAGGTATAGGCATTGCAACTTGGTGAATTTCGGTACACTCTAAGAGAAATTAAATGATGAGGGTTCTTGCAGAAACTGATATTTTTTAACCTGAATCTTCGACAAGTAATATTGAATTTTATGGAAGCTGAATATCATAAATACTCATGTATATTAATAAATTAAATACATGATTTAAATTGCATTTTGATGATAACTATTCGAAGATTCAACCTTAATAAATTTCAGTTTGTTTATGGACCCTTATCATTTAGCTTCTCTTAGAGTGTATCGAAATTCATCAAGTTGCAGTGCCGAGATCTTTCTGAAAACTAATGGTATTGAACTTGAATTTTTATAAAAGTTGCTGTATATATCTGGCTTTGAAGTTATGAAAGAAACAATTCTCTACGTTCGCACATGCGCAGTAAAAATTTATTTACAACAAATTCTTTTATTTCCTGTAATATTCAAATTATTTAATTCAAATTTTAATACAAAGCTTCTTTTACATATTGCCAAATATTCTGCAAAATTTGTGCAATTTAGCTGAAAACTCTGCATGTTATTAGCGAAAAACATACGCAAAAATTAGGAATTTTTGAAAAGAAACCTTAATACCTTCACGAATAATTTTGCTATTTTTACGAAAATGCATTTAAACATTATGCACATCAAACAAAACCATTGATGAAACTTTTAACTCATTATCAGCTTTCTGTGAAACGGTGTGGGCCAAAATAATTTTCGTCTTCATCAATTTGTGGACGATCCCCTAAATATGCCATTGACCTAATTTTCAATGTAAAATGTGAGTTCCGACGTTTGTATGCCCCGCGATTTTCCGCAACTGATTGCGAACCATTGTATTCCTATTAAGACTAAATTTTTCGCATCTTAAAAATGGTCCTTAGCATTTGTTCAACAGTATATTTCCAAACTATCAATCACAACATGAAAAGGGGATTGTTAATGCTGATTTCAAATATCAATCATAACAGACTATTAAGTTTAAACTTATTTATAGAGAGGGAAGATATTGCATTGTCACAAGAAATTTTAGTGTTATTTCGCCTAATATTTGAACATTTTGTGTTTTTTTACACAAAAAGTTCAAATATTAGTCACTTCCACAAGACTTACATAAAAGTTTCCATAACTACGTTATACCTAAAATTTTTTTAACACAAGTAAAGTCAGTAAATCGTAGAGGTATATGATATTCTGTAACTCTTTTGGATAATTCAATCTTTTTTTTAATTGAATGAATGTGCTAAAATAAATAGAGGTTTCTGAATCAATATGCAGAGGTGTATCAAACCATCCTTGTAATATCCTTTTTTGATTAACTATTGATTGATTACCATGTTCTTCGCATGTCCTTGTGCATAAGCGCAATTGTTCCAGAAATACTGATACTGCTGGAATGAGTCATTTAACTGTTTATGGATATGCGCGTTCACGAACTTTTAAGACTCGCACTAGATTTCTACAACGATGTGAAATTGGAAAGAAAATGAGGCATTTTCAGCTTTCATGAATGCAATAAATCCACATGGGATAAGGCTGGTGATTACATTGCAATAGCCTAAACTTGCACAACTAATGCTTTGATATAGGATCCTAAAGTGTCAATGCACGGATCCCAACAATCTTACTAAGTGCGTAAGGAGAAGCGAGTGGAATCTCCTTGAATCTCGACAATTGTGTCAAATTGTCAAAATTTCAGACGCATTTGCGTCAATTGAGAAAAGAAAATTTCCATATAAACTAAACTGATCAATAATCAAAGCATAATTTGATTCCCGAGATACTGAGCTCACTGAAATATTTCATAGTGTTCCTGACAAATCCAATCTTTCCCTCTCTATATTTCACGTATGTCTGTTCAATTCGACGTCAATGCTATATTTCGTAGTGTTTCTGACGAAACCAATCTTTCCCGCTCTATATTTCAGGTAGGTTTGTTGAATTCGTCGTCAACGCTATATTTCATAGATTCTGATGAATCCAATCTTTCCCTTTCTATATTTCACGTATGTTTGTTCAATTCGACGTCAACGCTGTATTTCGTAGTGTTTCTGGCGAATCCAATTTTTCCTTCTCTATATTTCACGTATGTCTGTTCAATTCGACGTCAACGTTATATTTCATAGTGTTTCTGACGAATCCAATCTTTCCCGCTCTATATTTCAGGTAGGTTTGTTCAATTCTTCGTCAACGTTATATTTCATAGTGTTCCGGAAGAATCCAATCTTTCCCCCTCTATATTTCAGGTAGGTTTTTTCAATTCGTCAAACGCTGTAAAACTTCCAATTAATTTCTTTGACAAAAATCTAACCAAGAAAGCAAAAAGACGATCGAATTCCACTATTAGCATGGTATCTGTTACCATGCTTCTTTAAATAGAACACTGGACTCATCGTCTCTTTATAGTAACATTCTTGAATCATGTTCAGTGTTCCTGCGGCGATTTACCAGCTACCTATAAAATTTCTATACAAATTTCGATTTTCATTACTCAATCTTTCTATCTATGAGATATTTGAAGACTACCTCACAGAGTCACGAAAACTTCACAGGAAAATCTTACAATATTGACACCGTTTCTATCACTTAGTACATCGCTTCACCGCAGTACAAGGCCTTATGATTTAAATGATCACTATAATTTAAAATTAAAATTCTGACTCTTTGCTGCCATTTGATATATTTTATGCTTAGTCCTGGAAGATTCTGATTCATTGCCACGTGTTATAGTGTTTCATACTTAGATCTTAATGGAAGTAAAATTTATACTTTCCAAACTCTAGGCGTATATTTTAAAATTTCATTCAAGAAAAACATGAATCAAATTAAACTTAATCTCTTAACTAAATATCTGCCGATTTTATACATCTACTAGAATATATAAAAAAAAACGACATGAAACATTGTAAAATATAGAATTTTTTTGAAATATACTTATATATTGAAATAAAAATGAAACAATAATTTTTAAGATTTCATTTTTTTAAGATATAAAGAATAAGGTTTTCGAACTGTTAAATTTGATGAAAGCAGCAGTAGCAGCATCTAAAGAAGTTCCCAGAAAATTCTTCGATGAAAACAGAAAAATATCTTGGATGATCTGTTATCGTTCTCTTTTTCATAAAAAGACAATTTTTGAAATTTTTGTTTTCTTTTGTACTGATTTAAATCAAAACTGCAAGTAAAAACATGTTTTCTTCAACTCGCAGTTATTCTTATTTATTTTTATTTGCTGCGATGGAATTGTGATAAAATCTTGAAGTTGTTTTGTCCTTTATTAGTTTCATTTGCATTCATAAATAAATTCAGATTTGTATTTTCCCGCTGCAAGTATGAACAGATAGAATGTTTTAGATGTTTCTTTTTTAAGCTTTTTGCCTAATGATGTTTTTCATTGTTTTCCTATTGCTTCTATTTCATTTAGTTTAATGGTTTTCAGTCATTAACTTTACTATACGCTTTTCTCATTATTTAAATTTCGAAGATGTGGTTTGTGAGAATTGCGTAAATGCTAAAACTGAAAACATGTAACTGCTTAAAATTAATTCTCAGTTGCATTCTGAATAATCATCTTGGAAATTAAAGCATATTCACAAATACCCTGTTTGAAACGACACTACTGTAATACGTTTCCAGAAATTAATGAAAAACAAACTTTCATGCTAACAAGTTTGCAAATTAGAGAAGTCTTTCAGCAGAAACCGAATTCTACGTTCAAAATGTTTTGGGACTTTTTTTATTACCGAAGGATGAATGCATATATAAACTGCTTGGGCTTTGCAACTACGCATTTTGTCCATCATTCATACAAAGAAGTAAATGTTGATTACAAGCCCTTAAATTACCAATTGCTCCAGTGTCTTCGTCGCTGCACTTTTTCAGAACATGAGAATCGTTTACCATTGGGAAAATTCTTCAACGCAAGAGAAAATTCAAATGTCTCGAGATCAGAGGATTAAGCTTTTGACAAGAAATTTGAAATCATAAGAGACTTGTGAACCGGTTCCTTATCGTGATGGAGCATCCATGACGTGGCCGTCTCTACGACGGCTTGCACAGAACATATTCGAATAGGATGAAAACTGTTTTGACTAGTCTGTCACAGGATACTCTCTTCGAATTTGTGTTGCATTTGTGTTGTGTATCCGCAAAAGTGGAAATTTCCACTTTTCAAAAATACGTTTTTGAAAGTGCATTTATAAGTCCATTCGGCCCTCTTACTAACTCACCATCATAAATTGCATGCTAGAACATTGCCTAAACGCTTTGAATGTCATACATTTTATTTTTAAAATTTCATTTTAATTAAATCTAACAGAAAATACACTTTTTCCAAAACATTTCTTATTTGGATATAGTCACTTTTGTAGCTACATAAAACATTTGGAAAATTCTTAAAAAGAGCTTGAACTTTTTGATCCGAATAGTAAGCCGTCATCTACCACTTTTTCTCTGGTGTGATTGCCAAATTCGGTTTATTATATTTTGCTTCCCTTATTATTTTCCTGCCGCGTGTTTTCTTTTTTTCCCTCTAGAATTACTTTAAAATATTTCGTCAGGCTGACTAAATGTAACAAGAATAACGATTCTACACATAATCTCAACAGCGAAACAATTCTAACTTTTGACTGTTAAAGACGAACTTTTCTCCCGCATATTTTCTGAAAAAGGAAAAAAACAGTCTTCGCAGAATCCCAAAAGATGAAAACACGGAGATCCATTTGCCCAACGAAATAAATTTGATTCCTTTCAGTTAGAAATTTTCGACGAGAAAAGTATGACGATTTACATAAGGATATACACCATCGGAATCTCTCTGCATTTAAACGATAACGCTGAAAGAAATGAAGGAGGAAAAGATTTTGTTAAATCTTCAGTCAATCGATCATTCTAAAGAATTACTAAGACATAAATAGAGAAAGATGTAATAGAGTTGAAGCAAATATCGTCTTCATTTTTTTGTGTGTGAAAAGCCGTGAGAGAGTGTAAAATTTAGTTGCAAAATAGAGTTTCGAAGTTTTTACAAGTTTTGAGAAAGATTGATTGTGGGAAGCAAATTCGGACTTATTTGTGAATAAGTTAGAATAGTAATGCATTATGAGAAGATTACTATCAATAAACATATTTTTAACCATTGCGACCATCTAAAAATATTTTGATGCTTTTCTTGGTATAAAAATATTTGATATAAATTAATATATTTCTGAATATTTTTATTAAAATTGCATTTTGATTTCTCATATTTTCTTTGATAATATTCTGAGGTAATCCGCTTATAGAATTTTAAGAAATTTAATGTCAGTTTTGTCTCATGCCGTTTTGTTTTTCTAGGCCCACCATAATTCTTCAATCAAATTCATATAGATGCTTCTCAGGGATTTACAGTTAATATTGACCGGATCCATCTCAGGCAAGCCATAGCTATGCAGAATACAAGATAAAATGTCTGAATATGTGACCTGTAAAATTTTTTATTTATCATTAGGATTTTAATGCAGGATAGTGTGCTAGGTAGTAAGGAGGAAAGGTGATAATTTAAAACTCAGCAAAGTATTTTAATTACATTTATCAATTACTTAATACATTATACTCTCATTCGTGCTTTGCAGCGAAATGTTCAATGGTACAAAACGCTGGATTTACTTGGCAACTTGTGCACATTTTTCTACTGTCATTTCAAATTTTATTTTCAGCACAAACAATGCATATATTTTGTGGTAGTTCTTCCCTGTTTGCTGGCGGCATTGGCACCAAGCAATTTTGATTCCTCCATGAAGTCTTGTCAGATTGACGGTATAATAAAATTCAACTTTCAAAATTGAAAAAGCTAAATCTCATTTCTCCAAAAAAAATCAGATCTCACACTCTCAACTAACAAACATAACAACAATGTATGGTACCACAAAAATGCTGGCTTGCATTATAGTGATTCCTAAATACGCTAACTTCTGACCTACGCAAATCGTCCATGGTATTATTCCCCACTAGACTGGAACGAAATAAAACGTTTTTTTTTCCTTTTTGAACTTATAATAGTGCGCAAAAGTTGCCTTTTGATGCGACAAAGAAAAAAATAAAATTTTATGGCGATCAGAACATGTCTTGAGGTGCCGCAAGTACGACAAAATTTCATAAATTTGAAATATTTTGCTCTATTTCAACCTTTTTCTCTAATTTCTCATTTGCAGTATAAAAGCTCAAATTAAATATTTTGTATTTCTTTATTTCTTTCTATTAATAGAAAAAACGTTTTCAGGGTGTTTAAAACATATTGTGAATATATAAAAATATTGAATATTAGCCAAAAATGTACATGAAATCGGCTATGGAAAAAGAGGATACTCTGTTTCTAATCTGGAATTATTGCTCCGTTATACTTTTAACTAACGAAAAACGCTTACAAGTACTTTATGTATCCTTGTTATTAGTATCAATAGCTGCTATCAGAAGTTTTAAGTGTGAGAGAGGGGCGGTGGCAAAAAAATTATAGACTACTAAAAGTATCTGGGAGTATAGAATGTAGACAACAAATTTAAAAATTTAGCTACAAATTTGCTGGTTTCGCCGGATTCCTTTGCTTTTTCATAATTCTTCGTTTCAGGAAGTTAAAATGAATTAAAATTGAGCTTCCCTCGGGGTGTGGGGAAGAAGAACCTCCGATTTGCCGCAATTGTTTACTATTATGTAACAAAATGTATTTTGTGTTTTGTCAATCAGAGATAATGAATAAAGTTAACGTTATTCTAGTATCTGTTAGTGTATTGCTTGCATTTTGATTTCTAATGGCACGTGAAACATTTTATTCATATTAATATTTCTTTTTTATCTTGAAATATTATATTTCAACCGGAGAAGGATTAGTACTTTGGGATTATACATTTGTTAGAGATGCGAGCTCTTGACAGATCAAGAAATGCAATCTTTATTATTCTTTATGACATTTTTTCTTATTCTATCGACTTACAAATAACAGTAATAATTGTTTTTATTTTTCTTAGAAATGAGTCACATTGTTCGGTCTGGTTTTATGCATAGTTGCAATGTTGACTCCCGTGGCAATGAAGCAGTTGACCACGGTCTCAGTTGAATATCTCGTCACCCGAAATTTTTTGGGGAACAAAATCAACACCACAGTAGGTGGCTTCCAATCCATCCCTACCTGGTGTGCATTGTGGATTAAGGTCATAGATGCTACTTTCAACAAGTCTTTTCATTATTTTCGTTGTAAGAGTGGTATAGACATCTGTTTCTCAGTGGTATAGCAACGAAGGGCGGGGGTGTAATTTTCTATATAATTGTCTATAACTCTAATCAATACACGTCATCAAGACTAAACGTCAGTAAGGTTTTGTCACTTTTGAATGTCCAATACGCTGGAGCAAAAAACAATGCGCTTTCACTGGGCACCATTTACATTTTCTAAGTCACTAAAGCAAAGGGCGAAAAAGTCATATTAATACTCCGCGACCACTTACCTAATTACTTCTCTGCTATTTCTTCCGTCTTTCTTTTCTCAATCTAGCAGATACATAGAGAAAGTATTGCATTTATTAAAAAATTCAACCAGTGGATTTTGGGATTTTTCACTTTATTCTATTTTTAGACTTTCTTGAGTCCAAAAGAAATATTTTTGGAATTGGAGCTGTCTGTTTCTAGGCGAACTAGATAATTTTTAAAAAATACAAAAAGTGATGATATTTGGTATTTACGCCAAAATTGTAAGTATATGAAATTTTCGATCAACTTCGTCGAGGGGAAGACGTTCTTTTAAAGTAGCATAGCAACGAAGGGCTATATATTCTATCCTTAACTAAATGCTAAATATTCTATTTTACAACGATTAATATTTAAAACACATAAAATATAATTTAGAAAGTAAAAGAAAAGTATTTGAAATGGAAGGAATGAATGGGAACCTGAATGACGAACTTTTTTGAAGCCCACTCGGTATAGAAGTTCTAAAATGGACAAAACTTTCTGTCAAGGATAAGATTATAAATCAAGAGTATACCCTTTGTGGCCTGAATCCTGTCCAACTGCAATATAAGAAACATTTTGAAAAAATCAAGAGGCAAAAAAATCCTTAATGAAAATCCAAAAGATACTAGAGTGTGTAAAATAATTTACCCTCTCTGCCGAAATTATGATGAAGACAAGAGACGCCAGACAAACAAGGACAAAGGGATTACTAAGTTCTGGAAGCTAGAAAACCTAGCTCCATCTATGAAGAAATATTCTAACTAATAAATTAGAAGAAAAAACTAATATTTAAAAAGTTGTAACAAATAAAATTAAAATAAACCATTAATTAATATTAATTAGAAACTTTTTACACTCCTTTGAAAAAATCTATTAACATTGTGAAAGAATCTGGCAACCCATTGTCTTTAAGAATATTCTTTAAATTATCTAAAGCTTTAACAAAATTAGAATGGTTATTAAAAATGCTATTTATTCTATTAATTTGAGAAAAAATGTAATTCTTTAAAATTTTATAATGAAGATTTGTACGAAAATTACAAAGTATTATAGCCTTAAAATTAAATTCTTTTCTTTTATCAAATATGCCAATAGAGACTCCTGAAATTCATATTTCAATTTCCATATCTAAAAAATGGCATTTGTTTATTTCATTATTAGTTTTGTTTAATTTAAGCTCTTCTGAATAGCAGTTATAAATGGATTTAAAATTATCATAATTAAACACTAAAAGGTCATTAATAGGACGGAAACCATGAATAATTTCATTTTTAACTAAGTCTCTCTCATATGAGTGAAGAAAAATATTGGCCAATGCAATAGAAAAATTACATCTCATAGATATACCAAAAACCTGCTTATAGTAGTCAATTCCATTAAAGAAATAATTTTCACATATATTAACTCTGCAAATTTCTAGCCATTTATTTTTATCAATTAAATTAGTGTTGAGGTATAAATCATATACATTTGAGCATACTTCAATTAGTTTATTGTGTGGGAGGCTAGTAAATAGATTTTCAAAATCAAATGTATTAATGTTATAAATTTTATTATCTTTGAGAAAATTTAAAATTTTAGTGTTGTTATCTATAATGAAGTCCTCTTCTTCTTTGATTTTTTTAAGAATAATTTTTAGAAATTTAAAGAAAAATTTACTTAGATGATAGTTGTAACTGCCAGTGCTACAAGTGACAAATCTGAATTTTAGTGGATTTTTATGAAATTTAATAGTAGGAAAAAGGTAAGAATAATTTAGATTATTGATTTTAATTTTGGTTTTTTCAGCCAGTGCAATAATTCTCTTATCCAGTTCTTTTTTTCCGAATTTAATTATTTAATATATTTTATTTGAGTTATATTCAGTAAGTAGAGTTTCTTTAAAGGGTAATTTACACATTAAGAAAAATTATTTCCAGTCTTATCAAATGTGGTTACAATAAATTTATCTTTAATGTATTCAATTTCTGTTTTAAGATGCTTGTTGAAAACAATACCTCTATTAATGTTTATATTATGATTTTTATACATTCTATTTTTTGTTTCCAATAACATACGCTGTTTCCATTCTCCAAATCACTCAACTGGCCAATGATATTTCCTGGCTATATTTGCAATGAAAATATCCAAGTCTCGATTAATGGAATTGATCACTCTTATTTGACAAATTTTATGTCTTAACCTAAATTTAGTTCCCTTAATCATAATGTCTCTAAGAGATTTAGATTTAACTATATTCAAATTACCCGTGAAAATATGTTCCTTATATATATCAATATATTCCTTGAGATCTGCTTCATTACAAAAACAGTGCGAATTGTTTATCTCGGTTAAATTTTTACAAAAATAATTATAGTTACAAATTTGCTTTTTGATTGTCCTTGAAAATTTAAATGCAGTTGAAATAACAAGAATATCTTTAACAGGAAATAATCTATTATTATCATGAATAATTTCAGGCAATTTTAATTTTTCGAAGAAGACATCAAAAAAATTAACAACACAATATTCTTTTTTCTCATTTTTCTCAATTTTGTTAACCCTAAATAGAAGTCTATTGTTAGTAATTCCCAGTTTAAACTTTACCAGATCTAAGAAAACATTTTTTATGTTAATGTCATAAAATATAATTCCTCAAATTTTTTTATTAAAAAACCATTTAATTCTATTATTTCTAAGTTTAAAAATATAATTTTTAATTTTATCAATATTATCCCAGTTGTGGTTAAGATTACATAATTCCTGAATTTCATCCATTACAATAACCATCTTTCCACTTTACCACTTCCTCTTTTTGATCTAAATTTCTTATTGTTTGTTGTGTTTAAAAAACCTTTAATAATCTTGAATTTATTATAAATACAAATTTTATTCTATCCTTAACGATAAAACTAAGCCAAAACGACCTATATTTGCAAAGATACTTTAACATGCCCTTTTTCATTCGCATCTAAGGAAAATATATGCATTTGTTACTCCCTTTTTAAGTCGACAGCACAAGAAAAAAATATTGGTTGTAAGAAAATAGAAATAAATTTCTATAGCTGGCAAGAATTCGCTCCACAAACAAGTATCACCTCACAGTACTAAAAATTCTCCCCCGATAACTTTATTTATTATCGGTTGATTGTCAAAACACAAAATACATTTTGCAACACAACAGCACTTACAAGGATGCATAAAGTACTTGTAAGAGGTTTTCGGCCGTTAAATGTATAACAGAGAAATTATTCCAAACTAGAAACAGCATATTCTCTTTTTATTCATAGCCCATTTTTTTGCACTTTTTTAACTAATAATTAATATTTTTTACATGCTCACAATAAGTTACAAACACTTTAAAAACATTTGTTCCACTAATATAAAGAAATAAAAAGTACAAAATATTTAATTTGAGCTTTTTTTCTACTGCAAATGAGAAATTAGGGAAAAAGTTTGAACTTGAGCAAAATTTTTCAAATTTATGAAATGTTATCGCACTTGCGTCACCTTAAGACATGTTCTGATTGCTATCAAATTTTATTTTTGTCTTTTTTGCATCAAAAGGTAACTTTTGCACACTATTACAAGTTCAAAAAGGAAAAAAAAAACTTTTATTTCGTTCCAGTGTAGTGGGCAATAATACCATGGACAATTTGCGTTGAGATGGACAATTAAAATCACTGATAACAACATCGAACCTCCTGTTAAAATCATATGTCAAAAATTCGTTACTTGATTCGTCGATCTTGTCGTGGGGGTTGAAGTAAACACTGTTAAGGTTAAAAATGAAATTATTATGATGAACCTCTAAAATTATTCTATGGTTAGTTTTCGGAAAATCGGAATTTAAAATCATAATAATGGCTATATTGTTATTTGGCCCAAAAATTTTTGCTTCGGAGCATGGGTGAAAATACTTCCTTTGCACTAAATACGGCTCTTGGATCTTGATAAAATCCAGCTTCATTTCAATCACTGTCTGTATTGCCGTCATGTAAGCAATTGTGCTATGGTTAAGATTGATCTTAGTGACCTTAATGCCTTTTTGTTCCGTAATCTGTCCTTCTGATTAAAATTTACCTTTTCCTTAAATAGGAATTGAAATTCTTGTCGAAAGCACTATGATTGGTATACCCCAGTTAAACTTAAATTTATCGTTAGCTGTTATTACTGCAAAGACCCAAAATTTGTTCATGCTATTCTCCGAGAATATCACGGTTATTGAGTTATGCCACTCTCAATGTCTGCCAATAATATGTTAATTTCTACAGTTCTCTTTGTATATTGCAAATGCATAATTAACCAGAAGCAGAATCCAGCTAACAAAATCTCCGACCACTCCATTAGTTCTGTCTCAGAGTCAGCATAAGCCACTCTTGCTGTGGGAAGATAAATGCCTTATTCTTGGTGAATTGAGGATTAATTAGCATTATAAAACCGCCACTGCTGATCGGATAGAAATTAAGCTCGCTATAAATCTTCCATTTCGTCAGCTTAGCAGATTCTTTGTTCCGCATCCTAAAGGGGGTAATTAAGACACTAATGCACCGTCAAATGAAGTGGCACAAACGCGTTTTTAAAGTGATGCGGAGGAACAGAAATAAATGAAACAGAAGAAATATACTTTTAATTACTGCAAGCTCAGTCATTTGTTAGAGGATGCTTAGACTGATTGGTAGAACGATTTTTTATTCCGAGAGTTTGGATGTAATGAATCGACAGTGATTTCTCCGTGAATGTTGTACAATGGAATATATGTCATTGTAGTTTAAACAGCATAATTGAGTCATAATTTTCCTTTTAATACTTCTTTTACATCAGTTTCTTCGATATTTCGCTCTTTAAAACGAAAATGTTTTAATTACATTGCCACATAAAGCAACTTAGCCAGCGGTTGTCGTGGCTCAATTTGTGGAGACCTGAACTGTAAATGTATTTGTCAGTGGTTAGAATATTGTCTACGGTAATTTATCCAAGGACTTTTGTTTTAGTTCAAAATGCTATTTTTGTTTATTCAGGATCTCGATCTTACTTTAACATTAAAATTGGATTAATTCTGAACATTCTGTATGTGCATAAGTAATGAGTCCTACAAAATATAACATCTTCTATGTTACAAATCATATTAAACTAATAACATTCTAGTTTTATTATTCTAGTATATTCTGTAAGCGTATAAATGCTGAGTCCCACCAAATGGGCAATATCTTTAATATCCTATGTTACGAGTTGCATCAAGCTAGTAAAATTCTAGTTGGATGATTCTCGAATATTCTGTAAGTGTATAAATGCTGAGTCCCACAAAATAGGCAAGATATCTGATCTTCAATGTTAAGAGTTTCATTAAGCTAATAGCATTCTAGTTTTATGATTTTAGTATATTCTATACATGTATAAATGCTGAGTCCAACAAAGTGGGCAATATCTTTAATCTCCTATGATATGAGTTGCATCAAGTTAATAAAATTCTAGTTGAATGATTCTCGAGTATTCTGTAAGTGTATAAAGTGTAAAATCAATTCTCAGTATCTGAATTAGTTATCGAGATAATAGCGATTCCAAACAAATTTCAGTTTCAGCAGTTTAATATGGCCTATATACAGGGTGTCCAACAAAGGACTCCCTCATTTTAAAATTAAATAACTCGGCAATGGAAATCGATAGAAGAACGAAACCAGTGATATGCTTAGTCTGAAAGCCGTAAAAATCTGATACGAAAGTTTCAAAATTAGTTATAAATGTTGCCTACAGGTGGCGCTGCAGGTTGTAATCGCAGTTCAGATTTCCAGAAGAAAGCTATAAACTGTCAATTGCAAGTAATCGTTGCAATCAAATCACAATCAATTCAAAATAGGCATTTTTCGTGCTTGTCAAGGACAGTTTATAGATTTCTTATCGGATTTGGAATAGCTATTATAACCTGCAGCGCCACCTGTCGGCAACATTTATAACTAATTTTGAAACTTTTATATCAGATTTTTACGGCTTTCAGACTAAGCATATCACTGGTTTCGTTCTTCTATCGATCTCCGTTGCCGAGTTATTTAATTTTAAAATGAGGGAGTCCTTTGTTGGACACCCT
>BGPR01000474.1:0-26047 GCA_013235015.1 Araneus ventricosus
GTATACAATTCAAGCTACCTATTGAAATGCGGAAATATTTTTATCCGTGTTATTTTAATAAAACGAAAGGGTAGTAAAAATTCCTGCATCTTCAGTTATTAATGAAAAATGTTTGGAATCTCTTGAAATGTAACCAGCAACTTTAAATATTTTATCCTGTTCTCATTTCAACATACTATGTATATATTTCAGTTATACCAATCAAATTGAATCCTAAAATATCTACTTCAGTTCTTTTGCTTCATTATACAATCGAGACTCTAGAATACCCCATTATATTTTAAGACTTTTCTAGTACACGATTTAAATAAGAGCATTTTTAATTCTAAGTTATTACTGAAACCACGAAAGAGATGTAATATGTCAAAAACTTTCCATTAACTTCAGAATGACAAAATATATGCTAACAACCATTTGGGAATTTTAGCTGAGTATCTTAAAATGTTTATATTCCCAATGTCTAAGCAACTCAAAGACAGTTCTATCACAAGACTGTGTTATTGAACAGCTATTTTCATATGGCGAACTTTTTTTTTTTTATTTTGAGAGATGATGACAGAATATGAAAAATACAGATCCGTTACGATATCGAAAAGTTTCACAACATTTTTGGCGTTTAAATGTATTAAATTTATGGGTACTCAGTCACCGCTTGTGTTTGTAATAATCTATAGAACTTTTTTGCCTTAAAAATACTACCTATGCTACCAATGCTACCTATCCAATATCTTATGTATCCTATTTTTCTATTGTTTTAATGGTGAATATGTATTTTGCAGTCGCATTCATATTTGTAATATTAATCAGTAATATAGATAAATGGGGTAAACATGCAGAAAACAGATATAAATGTATGTTTTATAGAAAGGTATATTCTTTAGTAGTAGTTGTATACATATTCCCTTACGAAATTTATGTTTAAAGAGTAAAGCTTTCATATAGTCTCGTTGAATAAAGTGAAAAAAAGATATCCGTTTCAAAAGAATTGAGATATGAAAGCAAATAAATGCTTATTTGTTATAAATTCTGTCGTTTTAGGATGGTGGGACTTATCAACACTAAGTAATAAATATGGGAAGATTATAACTAGCCCTAAAAAAACAGGTTCTTAACAAAGAGAAATCTCAACAAAAAAGATATTTCTCAACAAAGAGAAAAGCTATTTTGTTCTAAATATCGTATATTTTGAGGAGCAAGAAATCTCTAAAATTCAATAAAAACACCAATGATAAATATATTTTTAACACAACACCTAAATTTAAAATTTTAGATCCCATGATAATAAAAAGCACTGAAATCGCACGCGGTAACAGAGGAAGAAATAAAAGAAGTAGAAAGCTGTATATGCTTGATAAGCAGTAAAATCCAACATTAATAAAATAAGAACCCAAAAGAAATAAAAAGAATTCAAACAAGACGTTGAAAATGCATCGCATCCATGATGTTTTACAGTCAGTAAACGGTATCTAATGCCTATTAAAACGGCTTAATGCATGCATAATTCAAAAAGAACATTTTAATATTTTATATCTTGCGAAAGTATTTTGCAAACATAAGCAGTGCTATCTCTCTTACATTTTCTGAAAATAGAACTTTTATTCTACCAAAAATACTTCAAAAGACGAAACCGTGCTTACGAATGGTAAAAAGGTATATATCTGTTTATTATACTTGTATTTCTTTTAATTCTACTCCAAAGAAACTCTTGAATGGAGAACGAAAAAAAAATAACCTAATAAAAACATATTTAAAAGTATGTCTTCTCGAATAAAAAAAAGGAGTATTATTTGGATCGTTGGAGCGCATTAATCTTGTTCTTTTGATTGTTCTTTCCCTGTTTGAAAAGAGATAGAACTTTTAAAGAAAAATCAAAGAAAAGAAAATGAAACTCCGGAAATGATTTCGGAAAAAATGACTTCTTTAGAAATGTTCGTAATCATATCTGTGAAATACTTGGAGTAATAATGCGGTACATTGACTATGACGGCAAATTAAAGGATATGAACCAGAAAAAAACTCTTAGAGCACGACAAAAAATAAAATTAAAATGGTATTTGTCCATTTTAAAAGGCTTCTCCATGGCTCCTTCAATAATATTTCCTTTTTAGCATTAAATATGTGCAGTACAATTCATCTGACTTTGAACAAATTTGAAAGAATTTGTTGCAGCACAAATCATCAGACTTTGAACAGATTTGAAAGAATTTGTTCACTCACCATTAGCGATGCACTCTTTCTTACAGACCTTTATTTTATCTCAAAATTTTTATCTTAAAAATTTAAGTTTCAGGAAGATTTTTGTGTGAGAATCGGTACTTACTCCGCTTCAAAGAATCCAGGGGGTAATACATTTCTTTTAGGCCTTTTTTCCCATTCTGCTGGCTTTGTCTTGTCTCCCGGCAAAACGCATTTCACAAGAAGGACTTCTCGGGGTTTCTTTGCTTGATCAATGATAATTCGATTATAGTAGAGTGTATGTCCCTGTAACAAAAAGAGATATTGGAGAGAATGATTTACTGGAAGGATCAAGCACTCTGTTACAACATTTTAAAATAAGAGAAGTTCTTTTGGCTTTAGAAAAATGCTGCTTAAATTATTATTGCCGATGGCTTAAAAATGTTACAAGATATGTCTTAGTAGTAATCAGGCGTTCCTATTTTTTATTCAGTGTCTTAGATTCCATATTTCAAAATGACGGAAGCCTATTTGATCAATGATAATTCGATTATAGAGTATATGTCCCTGTTACAAAGACATATTGGAGGAAATGATTTACTGGAAGGATCAAGCACTCTGTTACATTTTAAAATCAGACAGAAAAGTTGCTTTTGACCTCGAAAAAATGTAGTTTAAATTATCATTGCCGGTGGCTTAAAAATGTTACAAGGTATGCCTTAGCAGTATTCAGGTGTTCATATTTATCATTCAATGTCCTAGAAAACATTTTTCAAAACTATAGAAACCTGGTTGAGAGCAGCTAGTTCTTCATTTCGGTAATTTTCTGTTATATAGTCTTAATTTAAAGATGCTTCTATTCGTTCGCGTAAGACTGTATTATTTGGTTAAAATAACACGCAAAATCCTTAATGGCAATGTTGGATACTAACTGAAAGAAGCTTCGCTTAAGTCTGTAGTAACATCTTATTTTTTATATTGGAATAAATGTGAATGACAGCGCAGTTTAAATATTTCACAAAAATATTTTAACGAAATATATTCTGGCATTCTCGCAGAAGCCACGATATTATGTTAAATAAATACATCAGTAACCAATAACTAAACACGATGACAAATGCAGTGAAGTGTTTTCTATAGTAAACCCAAACAAAAACAGTATTTTTTTATCTCTGTTTTGATAAAGCAGTACGAGAATAAAATTAATTGTGACGCTACTAATTAAAATCACCAAATAGGCGGCATGGAAGGTTAGAGAATCTTAAGAGTTGTTCAATTCGCTCGTTCGAATATTGTTGCCTTTTCACTATGCCTCGTTTACAAAATTTTTCTGGCAAGGCTACCTGTGCCGAGGATTTTTTTTAGTTTTAATTGCTCGAAATAAAATGCGACCAGTTTCCCTTGAAATGGCATAAAGAAGGCATTCTTTCGTTTAAAATCTTTTGGGACTAATGTAGCCTTTTTCCTTTATTCGTAAGTCCAAATGTGACTAAATGTAAATTATATTTTTACGTTCTTCTCTTTACTATTACCCAAGTTCATTTGCTCAATCTGACTTAATGAAGGCTAAGTAAAATTAGACATATTCAAGAAATGTTCCCTTTATATAGATTTAACATCCAGAACTGGAATTTTACTGTAAAAGGATTTTGTTCTCTAAGTTTTTGTATTCGATTTTCTTATTGCCCACGCCGGTCCTTCTTACCCAAAGAGTGTAAAGTGTGTCGCAAGTCGGCAGTAAAAATTTTGTCACTCAAGCATCGAAGGCGCAACGTTGGTTTAGGAGCGTGATGCCTTGACGATTGTGTTATAGTAACGCACATTTTGTTTTCTATTGGAGAATGTTCCCATTTCTAATTGTCCTCATATTTAACATGCGTTCTTCAGGTGTAATACAAGCAAAAGGCCAGGATTTTCGACGGCCAAGGAATGTAAAGTCACAGATTGAAAACTCATTTTCGGACACCAGAAATTCATATGCATGAGTAGTGCATAAATTAAAAATTGAGTAATATAGTAATTTTTTATAGAAATATGCGTATAAATACGATGAAAAGAATTATATTTTATATTGATAAGGTTTCATTACCAGACCTAACATGTACGAATAAATT
Source organism: Araneus ventricosus (assembly GCA_013235015.1). Taxonomy (NCBI): domain Eukaryota; kingdom Metazoa; phylum Arthropoda; class Arachnida; order Araneae; family Araneidae; genus Araneus; species Araneus ventricosus. The sequence continues at coordinate 4,290 of BGPR01000474.1, forward strand.
TATCAGGAGGCTTTTCTGATAGATACACTCAGTACACCTTAAGCAGTTTGCAATTAAATTGAAAAACAATTATCTTACTAAATACAGAATGCTTAAGTATAAAGTTACTAGGAACTTTAATTACTGCTCCTTATTTGAATTAACCTGCATTTAAAATATAATATCTGCCTGTTATTTATAATTAAATATGCTTATTTCTTTGCGAAATCACGTTAAAAGAAAAAAATTGGGAGAATGAATAATTAAAATTTTAAAACAATAATCGTAGAATAAAAATTGCAGAAATAAAATTTCAGTTTTTCCCAACCAATAACAAATATATCTCAATCTTTTAATATAAACATTATTGATATAAACATTATTGATATAAACATTATTGATATAAACATTATTGATATAAACATTATTGATATAAACATTATTGATATAAACATGAGAACACATGTTCCTAACATATGTGAAAAAAATTGCAAATATTCCTTATTGGTTTCAAAAATTGAATATTTTCTTGCTCTTTCAAATTTCAAAAAATTGAGATAAATAGCTTGTTAAGCGACGATATAAAAAATCCGTTTTTGCTCTTTCCATCTTATATCAAAATCCAGATTTGAAAGTCAATAGTCCTAAAAATACATAGTACACTTTCTAAGTAATCATTTAATTATATCTCCATTTCAAATGTGTCGAGATCATGAACTCTGAGTACAGACTTTTATATATGTCAAAAAGCATATTTTGCTGTCATCTAACTGATATAATTACGAGAAAAATTAAATTTCTCTTAAAATACATTTTATTGCCACGTTAACTCTGATACACGAATAATAAGAATTTAATTTTAAAAAAAGGAATTCGGGATCAGCATATCTTTTTTTAATAAATCAATCATTTTGTTTTCAACACGGAAGAAATCAGAAAAAACCACTTATTTCCTACCTTCATACTAAGAAAATCTTGTTTGTTAATTTACTCGAAAAACAAAGCAAGAGACAAGCCGAATCCTTATCCGTTTAATCTATCCTGTATGCCTTCCACGTACAATATGAAAGAAAGTGTCCTAAGGCACCATAAGGTTTAATACATTTAGCTCATACATGAGATAATACTACAGAGGTCACGCGGTCATGTTATCTAGAGTTCGGCAGCAGATGACATATGTTCTTTTATTGATTTCAACCAATCAATACAGACATTCATTTCTTTTTCTTTGTTCAGGAAAACACAGATCCTCTGGAGATCCATGCAGTCAGATATAATCAGAAAACGTATGCTCCAGAGGAACTGATCAAAGTGTTGGATCCGTTTCAATAAAGATAGTATGTCACATTACACAAAGAAAGGTGTACATTGGCACATGTTTGATAGATAGGAAGTATGATTGGAAAGGTATCCTAGTTTGTATTAGGTTATTTTTATTGAGGAATGAATATACTTATATTTTGCCAACAAAATTTCCTGTTAAGGTTTAATAGTACATATTTCGCTTAAATTAACCCTTTATATTCCATATTAATTTCGAATAAACGAAAAACAGGTAGGTTTTTTAATTAATTAAAATTATTAATTTAATTAACCCTTTGAGAAGGATTGTCACACGGTGTGCAGCTAATCTATGGTTAAGCGTGCAGTCATCCTCAAAGGGTTAATAATTTAAAAATTTAATTTCTGCCTTCAGCTCCATCTTCTTCTTATAGGGATTACCATATTCTTCATCTCAGGAATACCATCAAGCTAAGCAGTCATATTACGAAGATATAGACAGCATTAAAGTGGTACTTTCAAGTACCGTCGGGATATAAAGTGTTCAATTTTCAATTTGTTTGATGGATGATTTTATCATTGCTTATGAAATAACAAACAATGTTAGATTTGTAAATTTTATAACAATGAAAAAATTTTATGTCTTTAATTCTGTTGCCTATTTTCTTAACCAGAGATATATATGCTTCATAAAATGAGAAGAAATCTTATTGTAATTAACACTTTAAATAAAATTTAAAGGCTTTTTTTAATTAATATAATGAATTTCAAAGAGCTAAGAAAGTGGTTGGATTACAGGAGTAGAAAATGCGTTTAGGACAAATAAATGTCCCTAAAGTATATTAGATATTTTCTAAGGGTACTTGAAATTGAAATTAATAAAACAAGCTTATATTGTTGGCAATCATGATTTTCCTTGGTTAAGGTTCTCAATAATGCGTATTTTGATAATATTCGATTTGTTAAATGGCACTATTAATGTTCAGGGTGATTATAATTAAAGTTGCACTTTCAAAAGGCTGTGAAGAAAGAACCACTGGTCAGAATGACCTCATATTTCATCTGAGTATACGTGAAGCAATAAGAATTTGTTTTGCGAAAGAAAAAATAGTTCAAAAGTTTACCGATAGAGGGCGCTATACTCGTGATAAGATGCTAAAAAACGATTGCCTTAAAAGATACGCCAATTAAAAGACGTGACATGCGCACCGCGCATTACACTTGTGATAAAAAGGCGGGGAATAACGGATGCAGTTCCTGTTATTCTGTGTCTGAGAAGGCAGTCATGACTCTGTCATAGAAGAATCGGGCTCTGCTTGTGAAGCTTTTTTACAAGAACGGTGAGTGTTCGGCAATTGCAATGAAGAAATTCCGGACATTAAAGGGTTTAAGAAGCGGCTCTGGTCCGATGACTGCATTCGGTCTGAAGAAGATTATTGATAAATTCGAAGAGTCGGGTTCATTTGACGTGAAATGTGGCAGAGGGAGGAAAACAATTGCTTCGACGACAATGGAGGATGTGGCTACAGCATTTCAGGAAGCGTCAAGCAGTGCTTTGGGAAAGTTCAGTGTACGAGGAATTTCCCGAACTTTAGACATGGCTGTCAGCACGGTTCGCAAAATTTTACAAAACATCCTGCAATGCTATCCAATTAAAATTACCCATATTCAGGAGTTGGTTTCTGGTGACCTGCCAAAACGAATGGAAGTGGAAAATGCATGGGCATGGAACATTTTGTGGACAGAGGAAGCCCATTTACATCTCCAAGGTTCTGCCAATACTCAAAATCGTAAAATATGGGCAAGACAGAATCCGTTCAAAATGCAACCATTACCTCTTCATTCTCAAAAGGTCACTGTGTGGTGCGGGTTTACTGCAGCATTTATCATTGACCCTTTCTTTTTCGAGGAGATTGGTCCATCGGCTCATGTAACCTGCACAGTCAATGGGACGCGTTATGAATCTCTTTTGCACAACCAGCTCATTCCAGCACTGCAACAGCGCGGATGTGTAGATAGCACAATTTTTTATACAAGATGGCTCTCCTCCGCACATTGCAACACCAGTGAAGCAGATGTTGAATCTGCATTTTGGAAATGACAGAATTATCAGTCGCCATTTCCCAACGATCACCTGATCTGAACCTTTGCGACTTCTGGCTGTGGGGTTACCTAAAAAATGTTGTGTACGGAGGTCCGATTGCGAACTTAGCCGAGTTAAAAAAACGCATTACGCAACACATTCACAATATCACCACTGAAACACACCGATCTGTTGTGGGACATGTTGTTTTGCGCTTTACGCTCATGGGAAAAATGGCGGACAGCATATTGAACATTTCTTAAGCAAGTCGAAGCCGACTTCCTTTTCTTGATGGTTTCATCAGTTATTGCTTTTTCTACGGTTTTTGGCCTAGGGACAGTTAAAAACCGATTTTATTTTTGTTTTTCATACGGTTTTTGGCCTAGGGACAATTAAAAACCGATTTTTTTCCCCTATCCCCCTTATCATGGGGGATGGGCTTTGAACAAAGGTGGCACAACATGTCACGTCTTTTAATTAGCATCTTAAAATTAGCACATATTTCAAAGAAATCGTTTTTTAGCATCTTCTCACGAGTACAGCGCCATCTATCGGTCAACTTTTGAACTATTTTTTTCTTTCGCAAAAGCAAATTCCAATTGCTTCACGTATACTCGGATGAAATAGCAGGTCATTTTGACCAGTGGTTCTTTTTTTACAGCCTCTTGAAAGTGCAACTTTAATTATAATCGCCCTGTATATGACAAGAATTATGTTTCGTGATATTTTTTTATTTGTCAAACATTTTATTTTCAAATAAAACCAGCTTCATAATTCTCAATGAATGTAATGATCAATTAAAATCTGAATTTTATTATATAAAATATTTTGCGCTATTGATAATAGCTATATTTTTATTTAGGCCAACGGTGTCCATATATTATAAGTAACTTCAAGCAAAATACTTGAGATCTAATACTTGAATTATTGGTCTTCATTCAACATAAATTTAATAAGATTTTTCAAAAAATACGTTTTCCAGATCTATTATTATATGCATAACGCATTGTAATTTTTCATTTACATGCATTAGTTTCAAAGTATTTTTGTTAGGTTTTGTAATTTTAACTGTAGCTGCCAAAATAAGTGAATAAAAAAACATTAAATTTAAAATGATTCCTTCAAAATTAATTCATGAACATTTCCTTATCTGCATTCCTCTAAAATCTTCAGCATATTTTATAAGAACTTATTTAAAACTGTTATGCATCACGATTTAATTTCGAACATCTAACATTTTGAAAAAAAATCAAAATTTTATTTTGGTTTATTCCTTATTTAAGAATGCCTCTTGAGAAGTTAGCTATCATAACATTGAGGGATAACAAAACAAACATAAAAACGCTAAAATTCAAAATCGGAAGACTTCTTTATTTTCTTATTTTGAAATCCTCAACTTTTAATTTAGCGCTCTTGAAACTTTGCGAAGCTTTTTGAAGTACTCTGGTTTTTCAAAGAAATATTTTCAACGAAGCTTTGGAGAATCCATTACTTTTATCAAAAATAAAGTCTCGAAGTATTCCGAAAGATGATTTTTTTCCTCTTTTTGTCCTACAAACTGATACCAAAACATTTAATTCGGATTTAAAAAAGCAGAGCACGTGGCGAGCAAAATCTTAGAAATGTATTGATGTGAAGGTCAGTATTTTGGCTCTTTTAAATATTTCTGATTCAAAGAACTAGAACTTAGTTTCCGACTTTAGTTTGTAAATAGTTAGGTAATAATGCTCATTTTCTATTTGTAAATAGTTACTGAACTTTTAAAAAATTCTTTCTCCTTCATAATGGTCTCTTATAACTTTAAATTGGATGTAGTTTTGTAATTAGGAACCAGTTATCATTTTGTAGGTTTAGACTTAGCTATTTTAAAATACTTTTAAAGTTTATAGTTCGTTATTCAATAGTGAACTAACTTTGAAAGTTACACATAATACTACTTATAATTCAGTAATTACATTTTGAAAAAAGCAACATTTAAATTTTTACTGTAATGCCATAAGAAAATAGTTGTATATCAAAATGGATTTGGAGTTGGTTTACAATTGCATAACCGCACCCAGTTAAAGCAAGTTCAAATTATAATACATATAGTTTTATGAGATGGAATGGAAATAATTGAAACAAAATACTTCGATATCTTTAGTCATATATTGACGGTTCAAGCAGTCAGATGTTTATTATCTAACGATGAGAAAAACCTTTTCGCTGTTGAAGGGTGCAATTTGTGGTTTTAGAGACGGAAATAAATGGTGGAAGTTTTATTAAATACAATCCTCTTTTCCGTTAAAATTATAGCTAGATTTTAAGCTAGAGGATGTTAAAAGTCTGGAAGAAAGGAACGTTAAAATGTTTTTGAATATGTGTTGAAAACAAAACTAGATGGGAATTTGAATTTTTAAAAAGACCTTTTTGCTTTTAAATATTAAATCGTCACATTAAATTAATGCAAAAACACGTTGTACTATTCAACAGTTTTACATAATGGGGTTTGCTGTCAATGTCTTCAACGTGTTTTATTTCGTGGTTTATCTGGACGGTAGTTAGGCTGCGGTGGCCTATAGTAGCTCGGTTTCGGGGCCGAAGTGTTCCAGGTTAAAAACCAGATTCCACTGAAGATATGCCGTGTATGTGGATATTAAATCTGACTTCGTGGGTCAAAAGTCCTCTCAATGGTATGGTGTGGATGTTTGGAGAGGGGAGTGACAATTCAGTGTCGTCCTCGTCATCTGACCGCGGTAAAAAATTACGAGGTCCGTCACAAAATAGCACTCGTGCCACTTCAAAACGGGCCTTTAATATAACTAAACTAAACTGGACTAAAATTTATACCATGGGTTTTCATAAATTTTATTCCTTCTGTTAAAATATCAGCTAGCTAGATGCATAGGGAAAATATCAAAAGTCGAAGAAATGTAAAACTGTTGTAATTTACATTTTATTCAATCGTTTTTTCAGTGGGTGGGGGTTGGAATTTCTTTCAAGTCAAAACTGGGCCTTACATGATGTCAAGTTTTCTCCTAAGTGCCTCGAATCTTTTCATGGGAATTAATAATGCAGCGTTCCTTTCAAGAAATGTTATTGATGTCCTGCGTCCAACATTTCCTACATGAATGATAATTATTTTTGGAATAATCTCAGTACCACAGTATTGTTTCGGATGTACTATAATAATATTTCCCTACAAAAAAAGACTTACAAGTGGTTATATAATAAAATACAGTTCCTTAACTTAAAAATTGCAAAGAATTTGATGCATGGAAGACTCTATTGAGAGTTCTAGAAATTAAATTCTAGAAACAATTAGTAAATAACAAAGATGCACTCATTTTCTAGGGAAAAAATAATAATTTAAATAAATAACTATCTTCATTGTTTTCTGGGTCTGAAATTGGGAATTTGATAAACTAAATGTCATTTTACACAAACAATTTCTTTATTCAAACTTTTATTAGATGCCATTTACATGGAAGAAAGTGCAATGAAAAATTTAACCCCTTCTTTGTCGACATCACATGGCACGCGACGAAGAGAAAAATAGCATCCTTAAAAGTGAATTCGTCGCTACACTTACACGTCTCGTTATATTCTGCGATAATTTTTTGTATTTCTGAATATTGCTAAGAAATGGCACAAATAACCCTACTTTCTCCATGTTTTCGCGGTAAGATTTCCCGTCTTGAATGGAAAACAACCATTTTGTCGGAGATTCGAAAAAAAGTCCGACAAAGAAAATGTTAATACATCAGAGAACACTATGCGTTTTATAATTATTCAGGAATCGCTGTGACAAAATACTGCCTGCAATTATTAGTTGTCCATCATTATTTTTTAGCGTACTTAGAGTGATTATTTTAGTTAAAATGTAAGCATAAAATTTTACAGCTTTATAATATCATATACAACTTTTGTAAAAATTCAAATTTTATAAAGATAAGATTAAATAAAATTTATTTAATGCAAATTTGAACAAACTTAAAAAATTTTTACTCTTTAACCTATTAAATGAAAGAATTTTTCGCAAGCTTATGCATGCATATAAATTTATTAGCCTGAGTTTTCCTTTAAAAAATGATATAGTTTTTGTTAGTGCACTTTTTCGATTCCTCGTAAGTTTATTTAATATATTTTATGTGTTAACAGATTATAATTTTTTTTACCTTCTCAAGCATATATTTAAACGATAATTTTTTATATTCTTAAATTGGTAGACAACTTTTTATGGACTCAATTTATTTAGTCTTACATCATCAATGAGCTATTTAAAAAGTTAACTGAAACTTATGTTCACTGAAAAAATAAGCTTTCTAGAAAAAAGATCCTATCACACGCTGAAACTTTAATGGCTATAAAAAATTCAATAAGTTAATCTCTTCAACACAACAAACCGAGTACACGAAAATTAAAGTATTGAACTATAAAACATTTACTTCAAGATATGAGAAAGAAAGCGTTTTCATTATCAAAAGTTTCTACAGATTAATATAGACGCATAACTAATTGCAGGAAATTTCTTTGGAAAAATCATTAAAGGCAAGCAAAAAATCATGAAAGGTATCAGTTTAAACTATTAGTGTAAGAAATATAAGACTTTTAGTCCATTAATCTTATTTAATTGAATATTATATAATCGATTTTTATATCTATTAAAAATAATTGCTCTGTTTTTTTTCATGGTACATAAAAGTCATTTGAGGTATTTATAAGATTCAAAATAGAAACTGACAGAATATTATATTAGTTTTAAAACTCCAACATTCTTTTAATATAATAACTCCTTTTCTATAATTTTTCGTGTTGCTAATTAAATTTGTTATGAAAATATGTAACTTGAGAAAGTTAGGAATTTTTTTAGAACAAAAACGTATTATATAATTACCCGCCAATTATTTAACACGTTGCATTAAGAAACAATTTACGAAACACTAGCTCAATAAAATGTAACAGATTCATCGATTTTATTTCAGACTTAAATTTATAGTCATGTTAAAGCTTATTTTTGTTAAAGTAAACCGTTAATATATCTAAAAAATAAAAAATATTTTAGGATTTATAATATTTTAATACATTATTCTTGAAAATAGAAACACTTGTACTAAAATGAACACGCACTTTTACGATATTCTAAATTTAAAAAATTAATGTTAATACTGCGTAGCGGCTCGGTTGCATCGTTTAAGAAAAATTAATTATTTTGTCATCAAATAGATAAAGGTTATTTTTCGAAAAAAAGAAAAGAAAAAAATTAACTTATTACAGAACCGAAACAACTTCTACAAAATACTTCTCGGTCCTTACTCAATAAAAAAAGAAAGAATTAGATACATAGACCGAGTTCTTCAAAAATCAACATATATATTTTCGCTATCAGAAATCATAACAAGATACTTAAAGTGTTTGTTTTAACTCGTTAATACAGGAAAAGCTTCTACTTACAGTGTATTTGTTTGTCATCCTGGTTGTTCCGCATTCGTGAAAATTGTCTAAAGGTAACTTAATGACAGCTTTTCCGGCGACTGTTTTGGGCATGCATCCTGAAACAGAAAAAAGAATATATTAAAATTGCAATTATTATAAAATATTACTTATTTCACACATAAAATTTGGTTGCAGAAAATAAAGAAAGGGAAAATAACTACATTTAATCATAATTTAATGAGTTAACATAATTTTTCAATAAAAAAGCCTATCTGTTAGAAAAACACATGCCAATGAATTTTAAGGCAAGCGATATTTCTGTTTCCTTTAGAAATCAAACTAAACTTGTGTTTAAACCTTATAGATAAGAATAATGAAGGAAACTCATATTGTTACAGCACTGCTATTGAATGAATCTAAAAATGTATGTCAAATTAAGATGTCAAACTGTCTTACAGTGAATCAACACTTATTCTACAAACATTAGATATGATTGGATGATAAGGATGAGCAATAGCTAAACATTTGTCTAGTTTATTGAAACACTGAATTTTTTCTTTCTACATTTCTAAAAAGAAAGCTAAAATTACGTTTATGAAGCAAAGGTAAGAAAAATTATTAAAATACAGATTATTCCAACATTACCGTCACATGCGAATAATATAGGAAAAATAAAATGTAATAAATAAATAACCTATAAGCTATACAGAAAACCGGACATCTTAAGGCAATTCTTCATAAAATCTTAACAACCACCCTTCACTAAAGAAAGTAACTCAGTTGAAAATTTAACAGAAATTATTATTGGAATTTAATCTCATGTTATGGAAGGAAAGAATTCTAGAAATTTCTTAAATGTCGCCAAAAATGTCTGTATGCTCCACTGACATACGATAACAAGAATGTGACAAACTTTTCGATTCTGCAACAATTCGGCTTAGTTTAAAAATCCTTTGGAATCATTTTCTTCGTCAATCAAATTGATAATAAGAGCAAAATTCTAAAACTATTTTCTACCTACGTATTTTCACGACGTGTAATTAATAATTAATTTTAGAATTGGAAAATATCGTTTTTAAAAACACTCTACAGGTCATTTTAGATCAAGCAAATTCATTTTAAATGTTAAAATAACTTGAGAACAATGTATTTAAATTCCGAATTCTAATTGTGTTTCCATGCGAGTTTAATGACTACAAAGTGAAATATAGCAGATAATATTGGGGAACAATGTTTTTATTTCCCATATATGGATTTAACAGGAGATAAAGATCGAACTATTATTGTGCTCATGATTGATAATGTCACTGTTATCATGCATAATAAAAAGATTGTCATAAATATTAAGATTTTTTTTCTGTATGGACCAGAATTGATTTAAATTTAACTGACATATATTAACAACTGACAACTCAATGTAAACAGAAATTCTCATTTAGAAAGTCTGAAATCAAGTGATTTCGATTCAAAAAGCATTTTAATGATTTTCATAATAACTTTTACACTTCAAAGCATTTGTTGTAAACATTTAATCTCAGTCTTTTTAATCTCTTCTTAGGGACTGTTATCGATTTGCGGTGAAGTCTTGTTATCGTGATGGCAAGACTGTTGTTCGGATTCCAATTTCGCCGAAGTTCTGCGATTTGCAGCTAATCCAGTCTTAAATAAAATTATCTGTTACTTGCAAAGTTTCGAATGGAGGTTGGGACACATATATAATTGTCATAAGCCATGGTTCAAATTTACGAGTCCCGCTTCGCTTGAAACTTCGAAGCATTGAAACGTGAATCTAATCCAACTTGGTCTAGCATATCTTGCCAAGGACTCATGATAAAGGGAAAGTGTGTCATCTTCTGTTGGTCAAAGCGATCCGCAGGAGTTCGGCTTAACTTCTGTATATGAGGTTAGATTGCATTCCTGGAGGAATCTAAGGGAAACTAGCCCACATTTATATTTCGCTTTGTGGAAATCAGGAAAACCTCCAGTAACCATCTCGACAGCAGCAAACACTTCGTTGCTTAACCATCCAGCAAGCGCGCATATGCAGAAGATACGTAAATCGTGCATCGTATTACATGTTTATATAGTGTTTTTTGAAAGAATAAATGTAGCTTTTATTTATTGAATCTGCATTTATTATTTTTATACTAAGCGAAGATTATATGAATAAAATTTTCTCTTAAATTTATAAAATAAACGATATAAATATGTATAAGTATGATGCACAATATAAATATCTTCCGCATACGCGCGCCTGCTGGAAGGTTAAGCACACATCGTTCTATCAGATATTGTATAATGGTGGTTAACCCCTTCGCTTACAAAAAAGTATCTGGCACGTGCATCGAATTACAGAGATGTTGCTATTTAAATCCGTAATTATATCAACGTAACGATTAATTTTAAATACAAAATTCATCTGGACACGCTTAAATGTCTTAAGTATCTTTAACCGTCTTAAATAGATTGAAATAATAGATAATATCCCAAGGGGGTGGTGTCAACAATTAGGACGTTAAATAAATTCAAGGGGTTAAGAACAAAGCTAGGGGATAGAACCTATAACCTCCTTTCTCCAATTTATGCTCCTCTGCCCTGCCTGGCGGGCCCCCACCCCCCCCCCCCCAAGCCACTACTTGGCTAGGCACTGGAAGGTAATAAAGTAAATAAAGAATTCAAAAAATTACTTTATGTTTCATTCTTTCACATATAAGTCACTAATACTCTAAGAAGCATTTTTTCAAGATTCTCCTGACTATTCTTAAAATATTTTTAATGTCCTTACACGAAGTTAAATTTAGAAAAAAAGACTTAAATTTGAAGGACAAATTAAATTTTAGGAACGTCATATTGTATTATTAAAAAGGCAGAACAAGTTTAAAAGGTTGATGATAGAATTTCAAGAAAAATCATCATCAATCTTTTAAGAGCTGTTATAAGTTTTCTCTCCAGTTCACAAATCGTATTTTGTGCATTAAACTACAAATTTGATTATTAATATCCGTCTGGTAAAAACCTTCCACTTTTGACTGCATTTTATAACTTTTATGGAGTAGAATAAATTGCCCTCTCTCAAGAATCTCTTTTATTGGTACTAATCTTATTATAATTATTGTTCGCCAATCCTTTAACCATGAAGTCTTTAAATTATTATGAAGTGAAATAACTGTCTGCATTCCTTATTTCTGATTTTATGGTAGTGAGCATTAAAAATGTCGCTAATTCCGGCTGAAATATAATGCAGAAAGATGATGATTGGAATAGAGAAATGATGCATCATTATCTATTAATGATATTATGTATCAAAAGGCTGTTATACAAAATGTTAAACACAGAATTATTTCTTATTGTCATACTGCGATAATTAATTGATGATATTAAAGAACTTATATAGATATAAATTAATGACTTCATCTTCAGTAAAGTGTAATTTGTATCATATATTTCAATTACTATACATTTCATGAAGATATGGATCAAATGATTGAATCTGTGATTACGATTAATGATTAATTATTCGAGTTCTCCAGTGGCTTGTCAACGGAAATTCAAGCATGAGCGATCAAATTATGCTTATGCTTCAGTTAAATTTTGCAAGCTATTTAGAAGTTCAACAACTCTAAAGTTATAATACTTTTTGTAAGATATTCAAACACTGTTGGTAAAGAAAATTTTCAGAAACGTTTATTATCGAATATCTTTTTAAGTTGAATCTAATTTTTTATATGATTATCTGTAATACATAATAAGCATTTCCAAATACACCAGAAAATAATTTCGAAATAATCAAAAGTTTTTAAAGATTTCAAAAAAATCAAATTGCTGAAATTTCAAGTATATTTTATTATGAAACTAGTTCATATACCCGGCGATTCTCGATGTTAGTAAAAAATTAAATATTTACTTAATTGTCACGGAACCTTCACTAAATTCTTCCTTAAAAAATTTAACAAACTGTATTTGTGAGTAAAATTTGAAGTACTTAATAAAAAAACAAATCCTATTAAGATAACGAAGGTTTCAGATATCACATATAAAATAAGCTGTTGACAGCTAACTGATGTAAATGCTATGGATGAGTTTTCTGTTTTGTTTACTTACAATAAAAACCTTGACTTTATTTGCATTACTTTTGGACTTCCGCTTTGAGGATTCCATTGACTTAGCATTACACAGGAATTAAGTTGTTAAGGCATTTAAATACATAAAAAAAACAGAAAACTCATCCATAAGCAAGAAAGTCAAATTAAATTTATTAATATTAATAACAGAATGCAAGTGCATAAACAAATAAACATATTTTTAAAAACATATATAATTTTTTTTATTGTTAAAGATATTTTTCTATAAAATATTTTAATGGATGAGTTTTCTGGTTTGTTTATTTTGGATTCACAGACCATTTACCGATAACCCTGCAATTTAAGCAATCGCCATATCCGTTTGGATACTGTACCAAGCGCAAGTTCTAATCAGTTCTTTCTTTAGTACAAAAGGCGTTGAATTCTGTGTTCTTTGAGTTCGTGCAATCCTTTTTATTTAAATAGGTTTAAAAAAAGCTCTTAAAACGGTTAACCTCCAAATGGAATGATTGAAATTAGCTAAACCGTTTGGTTAAAAATTTAACAGCCACTGATTATCTAAATCGTACGGTTAAAAATTTAACCGTCAAACAAGCTTACGAATTAACCAAAAAGAGCGATAACGAGCAAGTATGGCAGCCTTTTCACAAAACTAGGCTCTTATCTTACAGCAATAGGTACACAGTATCCTTAAGACATAACATTAGAAAACTCTACTTTAAACATTAGTTAACATCTTCAAACAGAGTGTTGAAATTTTGAAGATTACCGTTGTAATAGAATTAATACTAGAAGTCGGTGGGTATAGTGAAAGTTTTGCTTTAGTGCAAATAAACAAAACAGAAAACTCGTCCATACACAAATCTTATCCTCTTATCGTCTGCAAATGTATTTTTAATTAAAATGAGAATATCAATTGTATCAAACTACTCTTAAATCTGGAAAAATTAGAGACTGTACCAAACTAAACTATATGATAAAAAGTTTCCTGGCCCTTTTGGGTTCTCTCATTTTTTAGAATTTCTCTTTCAGGCTAGATCAACTGCCCTTGAACTCCGACCATCTAAAGAATAGACTCCAAACTCACAATTTACAGTAAAGATTCGGTCACGAGAGCTTCCAGAGAACCGGCCAGAAATTGATGAAGAAAAAAAAATCAGGGCTCACCTCGTTCCACCGAAAGCTGATAATGATTTGCAAATTTTATCAATGGTTTTGCTTAATATGCGCATTGTTTCCTTGCATTTTCGTAAAACTCGCAAGTATATTCTGGAAGTCCAAGTGTTTTGCTATAACATGCAGAGTTTTCCACCAAATAATTGGAAACTTACAGAATACTTGACAATGTGTTAGAGAATGATTTCTTAAAAATTTGAAGTTAAAATTATGAATATTAGACGAAATATGAGTATATGTAGTAAAATATTTTTTACTACGCATGTGCGAGATATAGCGTAAATTTACTGTCACAACTTCAAAGCCAGATATATAGGGCAACTTATATAAAAATTCAAGTCGAATACCATTAAGATTTAGAAATATATCAACATTGCGGTAAGCAGAATTTATGCTTCAAATGATGAGGGTTTTTCCACAAATGATATTTTTGAAGCTTGAATTTTCGAATAATTTTATAGAATTTAATAAAGATTGAATAGGCTCAATACTCAGGCATACTTAATAAATAAAATTCATAATTTAAATTGCTGTTCGATACTTACCATTCGACGATTCAAATTTAAAAAATACCAATTTGTGGAAAACCCCTCATCATTTTCGTTTCCAAAGTTTCATCTTTCAATAAAATATTTTTCTTGCAAAATTAGAATCATAAAATACAATACCTGTGAATCCTCTCAGATTTTCAACAAAAACATTCGATTGATTGCTGCCGACCATAATCGTCACCTTCATCAGTTTGGCTGAACATGTAACATCGTACGTCACTGAAAGGAAAAGGACTGAAGATTAAATTCTTGAAAATATCCAGAGTGTTTTCAAATCATGTATGAATTTTCAAGTTTTTTCCATACATACATTATAATAAAATCAATTTTTTCTCAAATTCATTACCAGATCGCGCAACACGTATGGAGTCAAAACTTAATAAAATTAATAGATAATCTGATAAATAAGTTCTAAAAATATAAAAATAGTGTATTGTCACCGAGAATACACAAGTGTACAAAATTTCAAAACTCTAGCACATCAGGAAGTGAAAGAAAAATCTATTAAATGTTTATTTCTGCAAATGTGTAACAAGTTAAATAAAAGTATGTAATAAAAAAAATCAAACATTTATAATTTCGTCTCTAATACATTACCATACCATATTCGAGCGATTAATTTAACTATCCAATAGGAAAATAAATACTAAAATCATTTGTAGGTAATGATTTATTTAAAAATGCTAATTATTTATAGTTTCTCAAACATAATCGATCTGAGATTTTTTTTTATAACCTAGCTTCTACATTCTTCGGCTCTACAAGCCCAAAAATTCTGAAATTAAAAAATAGGAAATTTTCAAATGTTTGAGGATTTAAACATCCCCAAATGAAATGAAAGTCTTGACTGAAAATTTCAATATTTACAGTCTCCTTTTCATATCTTATATTTCCCACTTCATATCCCTTAACTGCCACATTAAATTTTTCATCACGTCTTTTATTTTTCACAAATGATACTGTACTTTTCAAGTAACAATAAATTCTCATATTTGACATAAAATACGGAGACATTGTTCAAAATGTTGTTTTTTGAGCTTAAGAAGAATTATTTTCGAACAATAACTATGAAACTCGTGTTCCATAAATCTCACTTTCAAAGGTCCTCAAACTTCTTATTATGAAACTGATTTGTGGTCGATAAATTAGCTTTTAATTTTTTAACAAATAATTACTCATCACGAAACAATTTTCCCCAAAATAACTTTGAAATAATTTTTAAATGATGTACTTGTTAATGAATTATAGAAAATATATTCACTTTAAATGTGCACATATATTTTGTGAGGATTTTTGTGAATATTTTAAAAAGACCACAATAGAGTTGAAGAAAATTGTGGTAAAGCTTAATGAAAAAATTGATTGTCATTTATGACTCGGATGAATCTAATAACTACGACTTTTTTTTACAAAATTGTGGCATCGGTTGTGCATATTTATTAAATTTTATATGCCATAAACATTTTAAAGTTATTGAAATAAATTTATGTTCACGTGATATTTGTTAAGTGCGCCACGACAATTTAATTTTGGAATATATTATGCATCTTTCAGAAGGAAAAAATGCGTGACTTCACAGCATAAGACAACTGGAAATTACATGTTTCATGACATGTGTCGTTACATACATGTGTCATGTGAATTGTCATCACTGCGACATATGGAATTCTAAAATATATTTTATCCGTGCTAAAATATTATTTGGTTACATTTTTATGCCACTGGTATTGATGCACTTGTCTCTAATTTAAGATAATTACAAAGTGATATTTTCTTAAGAATATTTGACTATAAAACATTAATTTACAGTAATTATAAAAATATGAGCTGATAAAAATCACAAAATATAATAAATACCAGCGCCAGTAAACCAAATGCAGTCTATTGTAGTTAATATAAGAGCTAAGTTATGAACCGTTTCCTAATAGTTCAGATGGTATAAATTTAAAATACATGTGGAAATCTATTGTTTTGTCTTATGTAAATAAAATTCTCATTTGTTTTGTTTTATGTAAATAAAAAATTAGAAAATAATATTTATTGTTTTATTACACTGAAACGATTAGTTAGAGCACATTTAAGATTGAAACAAATCTCTCTTGCAAAAGTGGATTCAAGATAGTGAAAGAATTTTCAGATTTTTATAATTAATTAGAATTCACATGCGATCTTATTTTCAATCAGGGTTTTCTTAATTTACTTTATTGAACCGATTTCATACGATTCCACTGCTGCGCACTACTTGCTTAAACTAAGGTAATGTACTACACCCTTTGGTTAGGCACAAGACAATTTATGTAGAGGTTTGACGTGCCCCTATATATGTGCGTAAATTATTAACCACGTATTGTCTTGGGGACGAGTCTGTCTGTGTTTATGTGAGGCGAATGAAACTCACTAGTGCAGTTTTATCACGCTCATAATTCCTCACACAACTAACAGGAATAGATAATTTGGGGTGCATAAAAGATTAAGCACGTGTCTTCGGGCATAAGCCCATTAGTGAGATTTGCATATAAATTGCTTGTATAGAACACGGAACTTACAAAATGATTAACAACGGAGTAATAAAAACCCACATGTTCGAAAAATGAAAATAAGTATTTAGAATATAGTTTATTTTCTTTAAAATTGTTAATAAGTGATTCATAGTGAGAAGGAGAGAAACAGATCGATTATTCCAAAAAATGCTAGTAATGGGATTTAAAAAAATCCCTAAAAATTCCAACGCATACATAACGCATTCAAGGAATTACATAAAGGTTAAATTACATATGAAAGGATAAACTGTGAAAAAATTCCGTTACATATAAGAATTATTGATTAGACAGCATTTAATTTTTGCTTACACAAAAAAAATTACTACAAATGGCATAAAATATTACACAAAGTAGAATTTTATAAAAAGTTTAGATGTGTAACAATAATAGTTCTTTTCTAAATCATTTAAATTAGTAAATCAAATCCTCATTCGAAGTTTTTAATATAAAATAAATATTACAGATGGTGTACACCTTAACAATAACATAAAATTTATGTTAGTGGTAGAAATATAGTTAGTGTTAAATCGTAGTGGTAGAGTTTTATTTCTTGAATTAGGTTTCCAAGAACACTAATTTACGCAAATCGTTTTGACGTCGATTTTATATCATTATAACAGGCCCAAATTTTCATGTGTAACGTCTGGAACTCAAGGGTAATTTATCTCTGTAATATTTAGTATAGTTTTAATCTAGACACTATGTACTCACAAGGGCAGGGAAAGCGGCAGGGGAGTGACGTAAAAAAATGTGATCAGTTATCTTATGGATTTCCAGAACCGCATAAAATTTAATATGCTAGTGGATGAACATAAACATAGCTACTTCTTCAACTCGTCATGAGGCTGCAATAAAGACGGCAAATAGTTCGGGACTCAATCCCAATGATCCAGTGTACGTGATGTTAGTGCGCATTATACCATTCGAAGTCGTCAATGCTCTTCATGTTGGTCTAGGGTGGAAATATAAAGAAGGTGGTACCAGCGATTATTGCAAACTCACGATACCTACCTGATGGTTTTGAAACGCATCAGTAATTCATATTATTAAAAACCAACTGATTCAACATATCAGGAGGCTACTATGAAGTCAGCAACCAGTTGGGGCCCTGATCCCATGATGTTAGTGCGCATTATAAAATTAAAAGTTGTCAACGGTCTTCATGATAGTCTAGGGTGGAAAAATGCCGGCTTAGTATCGTCAATGCCATGCGATTGCTGCCAATCCACGATACACCTTGACAGTTTCAAAACGGGTCAGTAATATAACAAATCAAATCCATCATCCCATGGTTGCTGTTTTCCTTTTATTTATTTATTAAATCGAAAGTAGCTTTCTTGTTTTACTTCAGTAATAAAGACTGCTCGTTTGCCATGATAGAATAGTTCGTAATAGTACAATGTTATAAAAATAACAAAAGCCATTAATGTCCAGTGCTGAAAGCCTAACTAAATAAGATCTAATTCAAAAGAAATGAATAAATAGGTGGAGATGTAATAAATAAAATGATGTTGCTGTCTAGTGGGATAATATTTGAAGGAAATGAAGACGATTGAAACGAACTGGTAACGCCCAATTTTTATTTTCATTTAATCAATTACATTCTTTGTTTTTATAATAGGTGTAATACAGGTCGAACAATAAAAATTTGGTTTGAATTACTAACCACACCCTCATGATTAATTCGGCACATCATTATTTTAAAATCATTTGTCATAAAATAAATTCATGTGGCCTTCATTTTGCTCAACTAATACAATCCGTGCAGAAAAATATGCTAGGAAATTTTATTTTATCTCATTTTACGAAGGTAGAAACACCTTGAATATAAGAAAGGTTTCGTTGAAATATTATTTTTTTTTAATAGAATTCAAGTAACATTTACAATTAGACTTTTATATGAAAAACTCATAAGATAAATGCAATTTAGTACAGTAACTATTTTCTGACGTATTCCTAAATATATAATTTCAACAAGCAAAAGAAGCCTACCTAAATGGAATAACTTCACATTGAACAAAAGGAAAAAAGTAATCTCTTAAAACTTCTTGCGCTTTTAAATTGACAAATAGCATACTAAAGAGCAATTAATTGATAAAAATTTATACTTATAGTAAATAATAAACGCGACACGATGAAAATTTACAACAATCAAAAGACAAACGAACAACAGCTCCAAAAAGAACAGTTTTCGATATTAATAAGAAATCCGAGGAAATCACCAAATCAATGCAGGTTGTAAACAACAACCACACAAATGACGTTATAATCACAAAGCGACACTAAACAAAAAAAATTACAATATTTCCTATGGATGAAAAATTGATTCCAAAACGATCCAATCTCTTCTGTTCTCTACAAAGCCTCGAATGGCTACTCAAAACAAATGATCTGACGGAAGATACTGAAAGAATCTGTTAACAGACGGTAAAACTGCTTTTGTTTGGAAACATGTTTTTTCTCAAGATAGACAGATTTCTTCAAACCATCTGCCATTTTATTTTGAATGATATAATTTTCACGATACAGTCATAATGAGTCACCGATTAATAAGGATCACAGTTTGGTGTTTCTATGTGTGAACTTTCGGAGAGTATGAATTTATACTTTTTCATAAAACAAGATTTTAATGAAGAGAAAAGATGTTGGATATTTTTGAAACTGTAAAAAGGAAAAAGAAGAAAATGGCTCATCATTTCGGTCAGTAATTATTTCAAATGATATCATTTTTAAGTTACAACCATATTCAGTCGCCGGTTGACTGGATCATCATTTGATGTTACTATTTCTCAGCTTTATGAGAATATAAATATTTACTTTTCATAAAAGAAAATTTTCCACAAAGGAAAAAAAATGATGAACATTTTTGAAAACCATAAAAAGGGGAAAAAAGAAAAATTACTCATCATTTCGGTCACGGAACATCTTAGTTGTATATTATTCGATTGATATCATCCTTAAATTACAATCTTTAGTCACCGATTGATTGTACTACCATTTGCTATTACTATTTGTTAGCTTAGGTTATGAGAATAGGAATACATATTTTTTCATAAAACAAAATTTTTGCGAAGGGGGGAAAATGAACATTCTTGAAAACCATAAAGAGGGAAAAGAAGAAGAAAAAGTACTCATCATTTCGGTCAACGAACATCTCTGTAGTAAGTAAGAAAAACGATTACGTCAAGCTAAATTCCCTTTTTTATTAATTGGAGATATTTAGGGATCAAAGAAAGAAATCTCAACTTAGATTTAAATACTCGGCTTCCATCGTGGTTGAAAAAAAGGAAGGTAATGAGACGAGATTGCGTGAAATGCATTCCTTACTTTTTTCCTTTCTTTTTTAATCGTTCCCGTCGTCTCTAATTAGTTGAGAAAGGAATGCAATTTCAGTGGGAGGAAATAATACTTCAGTACGTCGAGCAAACTCTTTAGCGTATTTTCACCGCGAAGATCAAGAATAATTTCAGGCAGACTTTTGAATCAATTTTATTGATTCGAAACATAAATTTTAAACCACTCTAATTGAGTAAATGCTTGTTATTTTTTAAAGTATTCTGACAAACTTGACAGGATACGCGTTTTTAGTTGTTTTCTGTATTGATTCCAGCAGACATTTGGGAGCAATTGCATTTGAAATCTGATTTGATGAATTTGAAACATTTTCAAAACAGTCATTTTTATTCTTTTGGGTTTAATTTGATTTGAAAATAATCTTAGTTTATTCGAGCTTCTTGGAAACTATACAAAAATTCATGTTGAAACATTTCATATATTTTTACATATAATAGAGATATATGAGCCAACACATATTTGAAGAAATACTATCTCTGAAATATGGATTATATTCATATAAATCAAGTTAGAATAATCAAATTTATAATTTTGATCCGACATTTTAGTATAAAAAAAAGGTATTGCAATAATTTGATGGAAATTTTTGAAATAATTTTACTGAACATAAATTTCAAAGAACTTAAACTGTGTAAATTCTGTTGCAATTTCAATCAATTTGAAGAACGAGAAAGGGTACAGATATTTTGTTCTCACTATAAATGCAATAAAGGAGGCATGAAATAAAATATATTTGAAATGAAACTGGTCGCTTAAAATATTAAATTTTTTAATAAAAATGTACATAATTTGATTGCCGTAATTAACGTTTTTTTGTGATTATTGAAAGTTTAAAGAATTGTTTCAAAGCATTTAATGGGCAACCGTATTAGCAATGATTAATTCAATTTTTTAAAACAAAAGTTCCCCCTCGAACATTCCAGTTCCTATTTGATATTTTATAATTTTTGAGCAGTAATTCTCAAACCGGGATGGGGGGGTAATAATATAGCGGTAGGGGAGGGAGATCTAACCAGATGCAGAAAATATAAAATTAGTTATTGAAAGTAAAGTAAATAAATATCACATTGTTCAGACTCAAAAAAAGAATATCACCTTAATAGAAGACGAACAACAGAAGCAAGAAAAAAATGGATATTAATTATTTAAATTTCACATTTAATTGGCAGCTATTTGAAAGGTTCCCTCCCTTTAATTTGGAAATTCAGGTCCAAAATAATGACTGTTACAGAACCGCTATCTGAAAGCAAATTATATTATATTATATTATATTATATTATATTATATTATATTATAT